>CAHIKZ030002075.1:0-290000 GCA_903632075.3 Acanthosepion pharaonis | reverse complement strand
AGCTAAAAAGATAGAAATTAGTGGAGAACCATTATCCCTGACGTATTGAAGGGAGACTGAATATAAAAGTCATCTTTCTTTCATTTAAACGACACCGAACAAAATTTCAAATGCAAAAACTTTGTCCAATGTAGGTTCATGAGTTTATGTTTCATTACCAAAAGTCACTTTCATCCAGACATCAATACTCGATTTTAAATTTAGTATCCGAGATTGTGGTGATATTAACCACATTTTGCTTAGGATCAAAGTGTGGAAACTGTTTTTTTTATGTCAATAAAACATTCCATGAAATACGAACAAGGGATTGTGTACCTTCAGCATAGGTAGGGAGGGTGATGACGTCACAGAACGGTTGACACGCACTGATCTAAACAACAACATTGATAATTTGTACAAAGTCATAACGACAAATGTATCCCTTACGTAGAAACGCCTTCAACATAATAATGATTAGAAAAGATTTTTTTTGTGATTTCGAAAAAATAAATAAAGAACATAGCAATTTTCAAAGCTAAGAAAAACCATCTACTCACGACTACAACTAATTGCTAATAAAATGTTCACTCTTTTATTGTATTTTTTACACTTTATTTTCATTGGTTTTGTTATCTGCAACTGACGACCTGTACCTCCCAACGACCCGTAATCAATTTAGGACTCAGAACTAAAAACATCGTCTTTTTAGGAGTTGGGTGTTTTCGGACTATTATTTGTTGAACAAAAAAAAAAATAGGGAAAAAATAACGAACACACTATTCGCATTCGTTAAGGTAAACACGCAGTAACATTGTTGGCAATGAATTATTTTCAACCCTACAGCTGATCAAATTAGGAATCTGAACTAGAAGGTCGTCTTTTCATGAGTTGTGAGTTTTCGGATTATTATTTGCTATACCAAAAAAATAGAAAAAAAACGAACGAGTGTCCGGTAAACAGCGAGTAACCCGCGTAACAAGCTTGTGTAAATGGATGGTAGAACAGGGTGAGGAAAAAATAGTAAAGGGAGAAATATTGCTGAATGCTACAATGGACAGGACGTTATGGAGAGCTATAATCAACAAACTTGTGTAAATATATGGCAGAACATGGTGGGAAAAGGATATTAAAGGGAGAAATATTACTGAAAGCTACAATGGACAGGACGTTGTTGAGAGCTATAATCAACCCACGTAACAAGCTTGTGTAAATGAATGGTAGAACAGGGTGGGGAAACGATAGTAAAGGGAGAAATATTGCTGAAAGCTACAATGGACAGGAATTTGTGGAGAGCCATGACCAACCTACGTAATGATTTTGTGTAAATGAATGACAGAACAGGGTAAGGAAAGGTATGTAAGGGGACAAATATTTCTGAGAGCTACAAAGGACTGGAAGTTGTGGAGAGCCATGACCAAACTACGTAACGAGCTTGTGTAAATGAATGGCTGAAGAGGGTGTGGAAAGGATAGTAAGGGGACAAATTTTGCTAAAAGCTACAAAAGAAGATATGGAGGACCGTGATCACCCACATCTTTAAGAGAGACTAAAAGATGTTTCATTGGGGCGGCACTAGACATTGCTTAAAGCTAAAAAGATAGAAATTAGTGGAGAACCATTATCCCTGACGTATTGAAGGGAGACTGAATATAAAAGTCATCTTTCTTTCATTTAAACGACACCAAACAAAATTTAAACGACACCAAACAAAACTTTGGTAAATTCAGATTCGTGATTCATCACTAAATATCACTTTCATTCAGAATCGACTTTGAAATCGGTATCCGAGTTTGTGGACCTATTCGCCGCATTTTTATTTCGGATCAAAATGTAGGATCTGTTTTTTATAAATATGACATTATATTTAAATAGATCACGTGCCATCAGCATAAAAAGAGATATTATGATGAGGTCATTGAAAAATTGAAACTAACGGATTTAAACAGTAACTTTGCTACTTTCATAACTCCAAATAAATCCTCTACAAAGAAACGGTTTCAATCTTAAAGCAAATTAATTTTAGTCAACAAAACCAAATTTTGACAAAACGTTATATAATGTCGACTTTTTGGATGATGGAGAGCTATAATCAAACTACATAACAAGCTTCTATAAATGAATAGCAGAACAGGGTGGGGAAGGGATAGTAAAGGGAGAAATATTGCTGAAAGCTACAATGGACAGGACGTTGTGGAGAGCTATACTCAACCTACATATCAAGCTTCTGTAAATGAATGGCAGAACAGTGTGGGGAAAGAATAGTAAAGGGAGAAATATTGCCGAAAACTACAATGGACAGGAAGTTGTGGAGAGCCATGACCAACCTACGTAATGATTTTGTTCATAAAACCAAATAAATCCTCTACAAAGAAACGGTTTCAATCTTAAAGCAAATTAATTTTAGTTAACAAAACCAAATTTTGACAAAACGTTATATAATGTCGAATTTTTGGATGGTGCACCTCAAGAAGACCGAACACTTTACTCGGTAGGAATGGTCAAGCAGACTAACCTCCCTAACGACTTCTCCACACCGAGATGCTGTGTTAGATAAATGAAGAATCTATTTTATTTGCACGGTATGATTCCGAAGGTAGAAACAAATTACAACATCAAATAAATAACCTTTTGACAGGAAATCATGTCTTACAGAATTCGTAGTGGTGACATTGTATCGATTTTTGTTAAGATATCCATATCGTCTATCGAACATTTGATCAGGCGAAATTGGAACAACGAGGAGACAGTGTTTAAATTTGCAGTTTAATGAAGCCTTACTATGGAACTAACACATATTCCTTCACCAGGAATTTCTCACAGCAAAGCCATACGCGATGGATCATATTGTCAATTACAGAAATACAAAGGTTTCTTTGTCGGGGCAAAATAGGTTAATGAAATATATAATGCAATATATAATTCAAGTTCACGCATATATCATAAATAAATGCATACACACACAAACATATCTGTATCTGTCTCTCTTTCTCTCTCTCTCTCTCTCTCTCTATATATATATATATATATATATATATATATATATATATATATATATATATGTATATATATATGCATGTATATATATGTGTGTGTTTTGTGGTTTTTATTTAAAAAAAAAAAAGATAATATATCGTTCATTAGTTTTTTAAAAATAATCACGCGTTAAGAGGTCAGTTGCTAAAAATCGCCTGAGGAGACCGTAAGATTGAAACCAAGGTAGCGGATTCAACTGACCTCCTGATTTTTAAAGTTAAAAGCTCTACATATTACTTTTATTTTATTTTTTCACACGTGTATTGAGCACTTTTTAATAACACTGTTTCCTGGTCTGATTCAACTCTGATCTGACCCTTAGCACTTTATGTATTATATATATATATATATATATATATATATATATATATATATATATATATATGCATGCTGAGATGGATAAATTCTCGTCTAAATTACGCAAAAATGAAAATAACACTGACATCTCATTTTAACATATATATTTACCAAAATTACACAAAAATATCTTGGAATAGTAGATTACTTTTATGTATATATATATATATATATATATATATATATATATATATATATTTATTCAGCATATCTTCATTCAAGCATGTTTCACTGAAGTCTATTTATTTGTTATAATAATCCTTTCTAAGTTATGTTAAGTTGAAATTCACCAAGGAAGGCGCCGTAGTTTTTGTTAAAGCACTATATTCGTTCATTTATTATTCGCATAACATTTTATTTATTATATATATATATATATATATATATATATATATATATATATATATATTATATTATTCAAACATATATTGTTAAATATAACAGACAACAAATGTCTATTATGTCTGATCACGAGCCGTTCTAAACTCCTTATGTTTGGTTTAATTTCGGTAGAAAATAAACATAAAAATTGTCCAACATTTAGATATTTTTTTATTATGTTGTTCCTTCATATAAGCTTTCGGTTCACAATGGTTATACGGATATTTAAACAAAGATATTCACGATCAAAAATGATATTTTATTATGTTGACATAGAATATTGCTATGCAACGATAACAGTCGCGAAATAGCAGACACGGGTCGTAAATTCATGATGCGGTTCTATGACGTCGTACCACGTGAGAGACCGAAATATTAAGAATAGAACCATATATCTAGATGCAATTTAATGCGTTGCGACTAGTTTGAAATGTAATTTTGTTACTCACACATACACAGAGTAAATAGAACCTTCAGATATTGGAGGTCATCTACATTAAAACAAAGCAATCCACACTCAACAAAATTACAGAGGTGGATTCATATATGTACTCGTAAGTCAATATAACGAATCAGACTGGAATTGGAACTCGGCATTTCCATTTCCGAGCGGTTATTCGGTTGACCACCCGCACGTCTAATCTTACAGCACCTGGCATTACCAAACGGTTACCCATCTAGATACTAATCAGCCTCGACGAGAATTGTACGAGAATTGGTGTTTAACGTGATATGGCCGTCAGACATCTATCTATCTGTCAGACTATGTCTATCTATCTCAGTTCATTATCTATCTATCTATCTATCTATCAGTCAGTCTGTCTGTCAGACTATGTCTATCTATCTCAGTCTATCTATCTATCTATCTCTGTTCATTATCTATCTATCTATCAGTCTGTCTGTCAGACTATGTCTATCTATCTCAGTCTATCTATCTATCTATCTATCTCTGTTCATTATCTATCTATCTATCAGTCTGTCTGTCAGACTATGTCTATCTATCTCAGTCTATCTATCTATCTATCTCTGTTCATTATCTATCTATCTATCAGTCTGTCTGTCAGACTATGTCTATCTATCTCAGTCTATCTATCTATCTATCTCTGTTAATTTTCTATCTATCTATCAGTCAGTCTATCTGTCAGACTATGTCTATCTATCTCAGTCTATCTATCTATTTATCTCTCTATCTTAATCTGTTCATTATCTATCTACCTACCTATTTATCTGTCAGATTTTCCTATCTCAGTCTATATCTTAGATGTCTGTTCAAGTCGAAAGTATGGGGCACCCTGTCTGTCGAACTGTCTATCTATCTCAGTCGTAATTGTTCTATCGAGACAAGCTTGCTATCCATTACACCATGTCTATCTATCTCAACCTACCTATTTATCTGTCACACTACATATCTATCTCTCTATCTATCTGTTCGCCTGTCTATCTGTCACACAATCTCCATTCATCTATCTATCTATCTGTCACAATCTCCATATCTATCTATCTATCTATCTCTATCTATCTATCTATCATCTAGTGATTTTCAAGCGTAGCTTAGATGTGGCACATCTATCTGATCGAACTATCTATCTATCTAGCGAGACAAGCTTGCTAACCATATCTATATATATATATATATATATATATATATATATATATATATATATATATATCTATCAGTTTGTTCATTATCTATCTACCTACATATCTATTTATCTGTCTGTCACATTTCATATCTATCTATCTATCTATCTATCTATCTATCTATCTATCTCAATCTGTTCGTTATCTGCCTATCTCTTTATCTGTCTGCGACACTTCATATCTATCTATCTATCTATCTATGTAATACAAGTATTGTTTCCCTTTAAACATTACAATCATTGAGACAACAAAAGTTTTACGTTTCATTTGTTTATTGGTGCGGTTTTGCCATTTGATTATTATGAAAAAGTAATCTCTTGCCATTCAAGAATGTATGAGTAAGTGTGTGTTTTATATTTGGATGTGATGGTGAACCTTTCTTGCTTGTCCGACCACATGATCAGGTTTTGCTTGAAATTTAGACATTCGTCCGCGCCAATTATTTGAATTGAAGGCCAGGATAAAAATTTGGTACATTGGCTTCAAGATATGGTTGAGAATCCGTTGAAAGCGATCCATATTCCGGAACATCTTCGACAATTAGAATGCGACATGCAATCAAGGGGGAACCGGTGTCTTTAAGAAAAAATATCCATGGATTTCTCGGATTGTTCAGAAAGTATCAAGTATCCGGCCATTTTATATACCTCAACTTTTTCTTCTTCTTTTTTTTTTTTTCGTACTGGTAGTTTTGGCAAGAGTGAGCGGCTAGTTTAACGGTTAGCGATTCAGAAAGAGAAGTCGGAGAGCCAGGTTCGTATTCCGCTCGACTCGATTGCGATCACTTTCACACAAATACTTTTTGTAAATGTATAAATCAATTTCTTCTCCCCACCTCATGTTAGGACTTAAATAGTGAGAGGTGGGTGACTAGGCGCTCTTGAATTGAAGCGTCAACCAGTCTAAGAAAAGAATAACGGTATCCAAAACCCTAACCGCACCACTGATGCTATGGCTGCATAAATGAGGTACCACAACGACCCCAATGGGTTAAGGAATTCCTGATATGATGTATTTTCAGTCTAGATTGATTCCACATGTCTTCTGGGGTTTTTTTTCCCCAAAGCCAACAAAGCCATTGTAAGAGATTTCAGACGATGAACGACATTAAGAAGAACGCTGATGGAGATACTGAATTAGGACTTTGAATATGCTTTTGAAAATAGGAAAGGAAGCTGGGATAATTTTGTCAGTCTGAAGGTGAGACTTTTGAAAGAGAATAAAGCGATATTGTCCGAGGCGGTTATTTATTTCGCTAATAATAAATGGCTGAATAATTTCCGAAGAAATGTCGACAAAAATGGGTCATATATTGTCTTCGTTGAGTAATAAACACTTGTTCTAGTTCCTCTATCAAGAAAAAAAAGCTCTCTTTTTTCATATGATGTGTATTCCTGAAGACGCCCTTAGAATAGAGCGACCAAAATATTTCGGTAACAACAAAGTCATCAAGAGAAGAAATAAAAAAAACTCTTGGAATATTCTACTGGTTTTCGGAATAAAGATAAATTCATGAATTATTATTTTAAGACATTATTCTAATTTCTTTTCTTGTGAAACGATAATTTAATGTGACTTATTTTCTTTTTTGTGAATGTTCAATTTATTAATTTCAATTATTATTTTCTAAGATTCATCAGTTACATTTGAATATTCAAATTTCTAAGCCAACATAGTTTATATTGACATTAAAAAAAAGCATATTCAACCATGTAAAAGTCAGATCCTTGAGCAAGTGCAGACAGCCATCCATCCATCTTTAATTTTTATTTATTTCTTCATTTATTTTGTTTTTGACCATATTTCATTTTTCAAAATTTTACAAAAAACTTTAGCTCGTTGTTTTGCTGAAGAAAACACCTGGCAGAAATTTATTAAAACTTTGTACAGAAAAAGCATAAAGGGTGCAATTGGATTAAGATAGAAAACAGTAAATCAGGAAGGTTCAGAAACTCAAATAAATAAAAGGGGGAACGGAAAGAAAAGGAAGAAAACAAAGGATGAAAATATAGAGGAAAACAAATAAAGAAAAGGGGAAAGAAAAGAAGAAAGAAGAGAAAAATAAAGAAAATTGAGAAAATATAAAATGAAATTGAGAAATTCATAGAAAGAAAGAAAGAAACAAACAAACAAACAAACAAAAAACGAAATGTGAGAAAATAAGGAAAAAAATATAAAATGAAATTGAGGAAGTCATAGAAAGAAAGAAAGAAAGAAAGAAAGAAAGAAAGAAAGAAAGAAAGAAAGAAAGAAGAAAATGCGAGAAAATAAGGAAAGGGAATATAAAATGAAATTGAGGAAGTCATAGAAAGAAATAAAGAAAGAAAGAAATAAAGAAAGAAAGAAAGAAAGAAAGAAAGAAAAAAAAAGAAATTTAGAACAAAAAAATAGAAAATAAGGAAAGGGAAATATAAAATGAAATTGAGGAAGTCATAGAGAAAAAAAAAAAAAAAGAAAGAAAAAAGAAAACAAAAAAAGAAAGAAAGAAAATAAGGAAAATAAATGTATAAAATGAAATTGAGGAAGTCATAGAAAGAAAAGAAAAAAAATAAAGAAAATAAAGAAAGAAAGAAAGAAAGAAGAAAATGCGAGAAAATAAGGAAAGGGAATATAAAATGAAATTGAGGAAGTCATAGAAAGAAATAAAGAAAGAAAGAAATAAATAAAGAAAGAAAGAAAGAAAGAAAGAAAAAAAGAAAGAAATTTAGAACAAAATGCGAGAAAATAAGCAAAGAAAATATAAAATGAAATTGAGGAAGTCATAGAAAGAAAAAAAGAAAGAAAGCAAGAACAAAATGCGAGAAAATAAGGAAAGAAAATGTATAATGAAATTGAGGAAGTCAAAGAAAGAAAGAAAGAAAGAAAGAACTAAACGCAAGAAAATAAGGAAAGAAAACAAATGTTGGACCATTTCGTCAGAGATGGAGAAGTGATTTATGTAGCAGAAATGTTGTTCTACAGAAGGATTCTGAGAATACCATGGACTGAACATGCCAGCAACGACGAAATTTTAGAGAAAATGGAAACAAAAAGAAAACTTATACTTAAATTCAAAATGAAACAGTTGATGTTTGTAGGGCACATGAAGAATGCGGGCTTGGAAAATCAGATCCTCACAGGACAGATTGAAGACAAGAGAGACAGAGGAAAACAACGCATAACATACTTAATGAGCCTGAATAAATTCATGGCGGAACAGAAGTGTCGTTCTACAGAAGGATTCTGAGGATAGCATAGACTGAACATGTGTTTGAAACAACGAAGCTTTAAGGAAAATGGAAGAAAAAAACACGCTTGTATTTAGAATCAGTAAAAGACAGTTGAAATTTCTTCGGCACATGATAAGGAAAAAGGGCTTGGAAAATTTAATACTTTTCTTTTGTTTGAAATCTGCCTGCCGATTTTCCGCTTCCATAACAGGTTACGCCATCTGCACACCCAATACTCTACCAACTATAACGTAATAAAAAAAAGTTATTATGATATTATTTACCAGGTAAGAATCAAAAGCTTCTTTATTGCCCTTTCTTGTCCACCAGTTATATTTATTCGCCATCTCTTATACTTTTCTTTTCCATTTGTTTATTGAGTTATATCTTTCAAGAATATGCCCGTTTCGAAAATTGATTTATACTATTCTAAAGACAATATATTAAAGATGGTGGAACTTTTACAGTTTTAAATCCCTTTTCGCTGTTTTTCTATTATATTTCAAGATAGCAAACTTTCCAAAACCAAAACAAACAAAACATAAATGTGGGTAACTCAAACAACGCTTTTTTTTAAAGTGGAATACAGGAATGCAGGTGGAAAATATCACATTCTCAAATGACAAATGGTTGAGAACGCTGGGGAGAATTCCAAGATCAGGCTAAGATTATAAATTCATATTTTTAAGGAATGAGATTTGGGTGTCCAACTGTCCGAAATTTCATACAATTCTGATATAAATATGTCAATTCCATCTTGAATGTATGCACTGACATGTCAAAAATCATGGGACAAGTGCCTTCTATCATATAAGAATCCCTGCAGTTCGGCGAAATGAAACGACTATCAATAGATAGATAGATAGATAGATAGATAGATAGATAGATAGATAGATATTAACAGACTGAGATAGATAATGAAGATGTGCCGATTAAATGAGAAAATGAGATTTTATTTTTCGTGATTAAAATCGTCAGTTACTGTTAGCCAGTATTTGTGTGTGTATGTATGTATGTATGTATGTGTGTGTGTGCGTGTAGTTCCGTGCCCATCCCCCAACCCCCCATCTTACAATCTCGTTTGCGATGTCTGGTGAACTGTCCATCACTTCACCGGGTTGTGTGTTTATATAACTGCATGTAATACATTTCTTTCTCGTGTTTTCTTTTTAAAATAAATTCACTCCAAGCAAGGCGATAACACCACTAAGACGCAAGGGGCTACGGGAGGTGAAAGAAAAGGGAAACACTTTAGAAGTAACCAGAAATGCAATAATAGTATAAATTTCTGATGGTAAGCGGAGACGTCAGAAGTAAAGAGTTGATGTAGAATTTAGAAGGAATGGGAAAATAAAAGATAAACCTCTACAAATGTTCAAAAGACTGGGGAGAAGTGTGAACCGGGGGAAAGGTGAACCTATTCTATTATTTTTGCAACTCCAATCGGTTGTGAACTGGGGCAGGAATTGGCTGGTCAACTTTAATGCCTCAAAAAATTGTCTTGTCTTGCTCTCTATTAATCACCACAGAGATCCTTCCCTGCCCTCCATTAGAATGTCTGACGCTCAACTTCTCGAGAGCACCTCTCTGCGGCTGCTCGGTCTCACGTTGACTGCTGACCTGAGATGGAACAAATACATTGAGTCAATTGCTTCGTCCACCGCAAGGAAAGTTGGCTCCCTGTGCCGCGCCAGGAAATTTTTCTCCCCGGAATCGATCCTTCAGATCTACAAATCAACAATTTGCCCTTGCATGGAGTATTGCTGCCCTTCTTTTTGCCTCGGGGTTCTTGACAAGATCCAGAGGCGGATATGCAATATAATTGGCCCTGTTCTGGCATCTCGTCTACAGTCGCTCTCTCACAGACGCGCCGTCGCCTCTCTCTGTCTTTTTTTTTTACAAATACTTTCATGGTAATTGCTCCGAGGAGCTGCATTCGCTGGTTGGTTCCCAGACTTCATGAATTCAAGCGCCCTACGAGGCTGGCATCCCGCTCTCACCCTTTCACTGTCGAAACTATTAAATGTAGCCGTCTCTTCTACTCCAATAGCTTCATATCTCGCACCTCTCGCCTGTGGAACTCCCTTCCCTATTCCAGTTTCCCTGAGAGCTATAATCTCCAACTATTCAAATGTAATGTCAATCGACATCTCCAGTTGCCTTGATCTATCCACTATCCTTCTCCTCATCCTTTCCTCTATCACTCCTATCTGATCTTGCTCCAAATCTTCTGTAACCCCTTGCGTCCTAGTGGCTTCCCGCCTTGCTTGGGGTGAAACGCTTAAAAAAAAAAATTGGGTCCAGCTATTTCGGCCATGTGCACTCGGTGGCTCAGGCCAGTTATGTGCATGGCTTCTCTGACGTTACACTGTGCACATTATATGTTCTCGCATGATCTAATTCGAGATAGATAGATAGATAGATAGATAGATAGATAGATAGATACATACATACATACATACATACATACATACATACATACTAAGGCTAGATTAATATGCTTTAAAATTATGTTTGAGTATCAACCAAAAATATCGAACTAGCCAAAAACCTGGAAGTAACTATTCTTCTTTTATGTGCCGTATCCCTCATGGGCGTTGGCGATCATGGTTCTCCACAATTTCCTGTCCTTTGTAGCTCTAATTAAATGTTGTCTTTCTTTTTATCCTCTAAACCTTATCTGCAATACATTTATTCAAACTCACTAAGTTATACGCTGTTTTCCTCTGTTCCTCTCGCCTTCAATATGTCATGTAAGTATCAAGTTTTCCAAACTTTATTTTCTCATTATGTAACCTAGAAATTTCAACAACCATGCATTCTGTCTTCTTGCAATTGATGATTAATCCTTTCTTATCACTTTTCTTCACTACATTCTGTCGGGGTTCTTGTAGTTTCCTTTCTGTGTCCGCTATCAATACTGCGTCATATGAATATCTTATGTTGTTCAGATTGTGGACACTAATAATGAATCCTGGTAGGACTTCTAATTCTCTCAGAATCACCTCAATGTTATAGTCTAAATAAGGCCGGTGTGAAGACACATCTTTTTCCTGCATCTTTTTCTATTTTTGAATTAACATATTGTATCTGAATTCATTTTCTATCCGTATGCTGGCGATTTGCTGCCAGTATAAGTTCCTGATTATTTTAATACCCTAATATTTTTCTATATTTACTGAGTTCATTTTATGCAACAAAAGGTAGGATTTAATGTGGGTTTTCTGTTACATGTGGCTAAAATTGCCCCACCGACTCTCGTCGAATTTGTCAGAGTGCATCCCTGAAATAACCCTATTAGTAGGCGTTTCCCGGTAGACGGAACTCTAGGAGGCAGATGCATTTCATTTGGGTCATGCCTTAAATAGTCACGTGAAATCCCCAAAAAGGAAAGAAAAAACTCTCAATTTGAGTTGAGACACAGAACTGACAACAAACATGTAACTGCGTGCAGAAACATAGAAGACTGCACTAAGTTCATTAGGTTGATAAGTGAGATCGCTTTACTTAGAAAGTTAAAATAAAGTAAACGAAGAAATTAACATGAACATGCATATGTTTACCCAATTCTATATATATATATATATATATATATATATATATATATATGTTGTTTATTTATCACTATATGTATATATATATGTTGTTTACTTATCACTATATATATATATGTTGTGGTGTACTTAGTGCAGTCTCCTATGTTTCTGCACGCAGTTACATGCTTATTGTCAGTTGTGAAGAAATGAATTATCGAGAAAGGTCGTCGAATGTGTTAACTTTTTAGGTGAGACTATATCTTATGTCTTTCTTTCTTGCTTGCTTTTCATATTTTCTTTTTTCCTTTTTTTTTCGTGGGAAAGGAGATTGTAAATAAATTTAAAAATTGTAATAACCATCATTTAGCACCTCCTGATGAGATGCTCAATTTTCATCGAAACCTGAATGCATTTATGTAGCGGTTATACGTTCGAATTTAATATGCTATAATAAAAATATATATATATATATATATATATATATATATATATATATATATATATATGTTATTTCTTACATTTTATTCTTCTATATGCTGTGTCCCTTCAGGACAGTGGCAATCATGGCTCTCCACAATTTCCTGTCCTTTGTAACTCTTGTCTTTTCACTATATCGTCCAATCCATGTTCTTCCAACTACTTACACAAGCTCGTTAAATACGCCATGCTGTTTTTCTCTGACTCTCTTGTCTTCGATATTTCATCTGAGTGTTAAATTTTCCAAGCTCCCTTTCTACATTAATTGTTCTAGAAATTTCAACTTTCTCTTTCTGATGTTAAGTTTGTGTTCTTTTTGTTTCCATATTCTCTAAAATTGCGTCATTATTGATATATTCAATCCATAGTATTCTCAGCATCTTTCTGTAGAACGACATTTCTGTTTCTTGAAGTCTCTTTTTCATCTTTTATTAGATTGTTCAGCATTCACTGCCATATAGGAGGACCGATACTACATAACAGTTAAGTACACTTTTCTTTTGTTTCTAACGAGATTTTCCTGTTTCTTGATACTTTGCTTAGCTTTTGGGAGGTATCTTTCGCAATCCCAATGCGCCTTGGGATTTCGGTGTCGCACTTTACACCATCCGTTAGAACACTTCCTAGATATTTAAATGGTTGCACTTGCTTGACAAGAAAAATCTGAAAATGCGGAATGGTATCCTTAAGGTGTTGCAGCAATTGCGACCGCGACATGTGTGATAATCTGCATTCCTGGTGATATTACGCAGCTGTCAAACCATTACATGAATAGCTATTATTCAGCACCGGCAAAAATTCATAGGTAACATTTGTAACTATATGGGAAAAAAACGCTCTAAAACTAGTAAAGAACTTCACCTTTTACAGGCTGTCAAAATTTACCTTCTTCCAGTAATTCGTACAGCCAAACATATCTCTACTATAATGCTTTCTATTCCCTTGTATCTCATCAGTTTGGCAGAGAGCCCCCTTGTGATCTGCACAACGCAAAGCCTCTATACACCATTAGGTTATGTCTATTTTGGACCCTGGTATTGCACTAAATTTATAAATTGGGGTTTGAAATAACGACACAAAATATTTTTCAAAATCGTTACCGTTTTTTGAGGAGATGAAGTTAAAGATTAAGTTTAGGTCCAAAATCTCAACGTTGGAATTCAATTGCGGTGATCAGTGAAAGCCTTATAGCACAGCCTTATATAATTTATAATTTGCTGAGGATTTGCAAATTGTATATGAACAAGATGGATGGCACAATTACATTATTACTAATTCATTGTGCCATTAAAGTAGACCTTCATTTCCTTCAAAGAGGAGTTATACTGAACAATTTATCAATATTATGATATTATTATACAGTGCAGTATTTTTGTGTGATCTTCAATAAATAATGCAAATTTCATAATTTGATTCATAATTAGAATTCTGGTTTGAATATATTTTCCATTCAGTGTATCTAATGCAAAAAAAATATCGACTTTATTTGGATCTATTCTTGAAATAATAACATAATGTCATGTTGAGACGGACAGAGAGATGGTACGCAAAAGAGTCTAAACGAAGAGCTGACCTGTTAGTACGACATGGCAGATATTACCCCAAGTGTCAGCTACCTATCCACACAGACCTAGCAAACGAAGCTCCAAATAAAAGACCTAAATATATTAGAAACGGAATTCGAGTTCTCATTTCTCGCCGAGACATTTGTTTTAATCTTTCGTTTCTTTGTGAACGTGCAGTGGTACCTTCCCAGTTTTTGTTTCACATTAACACAAAAGAGAATGGAGCAATATGAGGTAGTCATTGGCCGGTCGATAGAAAGCTAGGTGAGGACCGCGTTGTATGTTTACAATATAACAGTGAATAGTAAATCCATATCTAGCTGATAGGAGTTGCTGACATCATAGTGGGTTAAGCGACGGTTACATCGGGTCAAGTTTTAGCGCCAAATCCGAACTTTGATAAGCAGACGACTTTCACGGAAATAGAAAAAAACGTTTTTCGAATTTTTTTGGTTTGGCTATGATTACGTTAAAAAACTTTTTAAAATTATATAAAAAAATGTCTACTCATCATTCAATAGTTTCGTTTAAATTCTTAAGGTCATTTTATTTTTTATTTTTTTTTTTTCTTGTCTGCTTGGTTATTTTTTAATTCATTTATATATATATATATATATATATATATATATATATATATATATATTATATATATATATATATATATAATAAATTATATATATATATATATATATATATATAATATATATATATATATATATATATATATATATATATATATATATATATATATATATATATATATATATATATAAATATATATAATATATATATATATATATATATATAATGTATATATATATATATATATATATATATATAATATATATATATATATATATATATATATATTCTTCCTTTTTTTTATCCTTCAATGTTCTTTTCCTCATTTTAAGCTTTTGAAGCCGAAATTTTTCCGTCCTGGGTAAGACGATAAACTACATCCGCGTCCTGGTTAAGACGATTAAATACATCCAACAGCAAGTCCTCTGATCAGGAGGTTTTGAGGAGCATGGAATCACCTCTTAATTGCTGATGTTCCCAGGTCCACCCTCATCCGGGGAGGTAGCACCTGTTAGGGTCCCAGTTATGGGCAAATAGTTAACACCTAAACTGGTGTTAAAAAGCTATGAAAGTGTAAAAATAGGGTTTAATACCAACAATATATTTTTGTAAAAAATTATTACCAGCAATGAATTTTTCAAGAAAAAATTATTACCGGCAATACATTATTGAAAAAATATTACCGGCGATAAATTTTTGAAAAAAAATAATAGCATCAATACATGTTGTGAAAAAAATATTACCAGCAATGCATTATTGAAGAAAGAAATATTACCAGCAATGCATTGTTGAAGAAAGAAATATTACCAACAATACATTTTTGAAAAAAAATATTACCATCAATAAAAATCTTGTCGGCGTGAAATAAACCATTGAGGTTGATATGCCGTAAAAAACCAATCCAAACCAAAATTTTCACGCTATAAACAATACAACAGATGCATTCTCTTTCTTTTAGGCGCTGTCTTCCCCTGTCAAATTTCTATTCGCGCCCAATCTCACAGGCATCCATTTTTATCCTTTACACTTACACTTAATTCTGTGCACTAAAACAAACGCAGAAACTAGCCATAAAACTCCTTCTTGGAAATCCTTTTATTTTGTTCAAAACTACGTAAGAACAGAGATTCACAATCACAGAATGTTACGGGTAATTTAAATCTATGTCCTGCTCTTAACTTTCCAATATTCATTCAGCCCACTTGAGTTGTTCATCTTTCTCATATTCTTTCGAAACCCTTCAGGGCCGATTGTTGTAAATATCAGTTTCTTGTTTCATTGAAATTCCATTCCGTCTGACTGGTGTCTTTTCATTGACAGAAACGCCTGTTGAAGACTGTCAGATGGCTTGGATGCGAATTTGAGGACACGTAATGTCTGGACAAAATGGCAGACGATATATAGAAGGAATGGCGTAAACAATGAGAAAAGTATAATGGAAATAGGTCGAAAATACGAACTACTACTAATAATAATAATAATAATAATAATAATAACAATAATAATAATGATGAAAAGTTTGAAAGAAGAAGAAAGTAGGCGGAGGACTAAGAGAAGAAGAAGGAGGAGGAAGAGAAGGAGAAGACGGAGAGGGGGAGACGAGGAAGAAGGAGAAAAGGATGCCGAAGAAGAAGAAAGAGGAGGAAGAGGGGAAGGAGAAGAAAAGGAAGGCAGAGGAGGAGAAGAAGAAGAAGAAGAAGAAGAAGAAGAAGAAGAAGACCAGGAAGTAACTAAGTATTAAAGATCGGAATATGATGGTTGTTAAACTGTAATCTTATAGTCTGCCTTTATCCAATCCAAGCACCACTTTATTTCGATACAAATTGTTATATTATTTCTAGCCTTTGTTTATTTATACAACACTTGATTTCTTGAAAATTGGGGTGTCATTATTGAGTAGTTCGAGGATATATACAGTAGGTCTAAAATAAATAAAAAAATAATTCCCAAATATGTCTACTTCCAAGGGTTTGGCATAAGATTGTGTAGTGCACTGGCTAAATGAGAAATATATATTTACTGAGTTTTTTTACTTAGAAATGAAAAAGTAGAGATGCTGTAGGAGCCTGATTGTGGCATATCAATGAAGATTATGATGTCCAAGTCATCACTATAGATGACTTAAAAGGAACTTAAAAATGTAAGTTGTTGAAGTTATATGATGACTAGAAACAGGAAAACATTACACAGGAGGTAAAAAGAAAAAAAAATTAAGCTCTTGGCCATATGCTGACTGAATGTGTTGAAAAAACAACTATCCCCACAAAAAAAACGAAAGAAGCAAATGTATGTCACTGCATATCTATGTACAGGTGTTTAACTTCATTTTAGTGTTTATATTTAGAAGTTTTACTGAATGTTTAACTTAGAAATAAAAAATATGCATCATGTAATTTTATAGTCATTATGATATTTTATATACCACTTTATTACAATATAAACAAACTGTTATTTTTTTTTTTTTTTTTGTTTATTCAACTTGGTGTCAATATTCATAAGTTCTGCTGCAGAAATATTAATCTGTTTGACATTAGTCAGAAAGATTGTAACCCACCAGTGCAACAGCTGGTCTCTTGAAAATTGGGGTGTTGATACCAAATAGTTCCCCAATATGCTAAAGTTGCTTTAATTTTGCAAACAGAATCTGAAAATATTTTAAATACATTAACACGTTCAGCGCCATTTTGAAATTTTCGCTTTGTCTTCGTTTTTTCCTCCTCTCCGACTGCGAATAATCCTTGCTTTACGAGTCTATTTAGTCTTTGGGAAATCTCTATTGTTGACCTACGCCTGCTGGTGATAATTTCTGCACGAGGGATAGACAGTCTACTGCCCGTTGGTCAGATCCGTATTGGAAAGAGATTTTGACTGGTAAGCGAATAAGTATTGGGATACTATACTTATCCGACCGACGAATGAATTTTTCATTTTTTTCTGGGTGTTTCAAGCGACCACACTGATTATCATGCATGGCGTGTTGGTTCGCTGGTCACAGAGTGCGTTTTGTTGTTCATAATCGTATATTTTTATGTTTTTTAAGATTCTTTCTGTCCTTTAAATAGATTCAAAAGCATGTTTGATGGCAATAAATTGCGACTATATTCAGTTCTTTGATTGCTAATTGGAATCCTTGGTTAAACTCAAATTATTTCCTCGCACGCATTTTTGAATGATTTCAGGCAATATTAAACTAGATTTTTTTTTAATGGATAATCCATAGATCCCAAGCCTGTTTTTCTGCATTTATATAGCCCACTAACCAATCATTAATTCGCAAAAAGAATTTCCGGTTTCGCTTCTGCCCATTGGTCGGCACCCGCTCGCATCCGTGCATCAGAATCGACATCCTCTCTCCTTTCTCCACTCTGGTGGCGGTGACGGAGATGGCCGTGAAGGCCCAACCTACTCTTGAAGAGTCGTGTACAGAACTGACAGCGGAGTGTGGGTGGTGAATGCGGCTGGGCGAGTCGGGTTTTCCTGACAGCCTGTGGCAGATCCTCGCCATTGGACTCGGTTCCCACATTTTACAGGCTGTCAAAATTTACCTTCTTCCAGTAATTCGTGCAGCCAAACTTATTTCTATCATAATCCTTTCTATTCTCTTGTATCTCATCAGTTTGGCAGAGACTCCCCCTTATGTTCTGGGTAACGCAAAGTCTCTATACACCATTTGTTTGTGTCTATTTGGAACCCTGGAATTGCACTCAATTTGTAATTTTGGGTTTGAGTTGGTAAATAACGACACAAAATATTTTTTTTCAAATCGTTAACGTTTTTTAAGGAGATGAGTTTAAAGATTAAGTTTAGGTTCAAAATTTCAATTTCATTCCGGTGATCATTAAAATCCTTATAGCACATCCTTATAAAATATATAATTTACTGAAACTTTACAAATTGTATATGGACAAGATGCATGGTACAATTACATTATTACTAAATCATTGTGCCATCAGATATGACCTCTATTTACTTCAAAGAGAAATTATCTTGAATAATTTATCTACATTATGATGTAATATGTTATACAGTGTAGTTATTTTTGTGTGATTTTCAATAAACGAGGCCAATTTAAAACATTTTGTCTTACAATTTGTGCCCAGCAGTATTATGGTGTTAAATGTGAAGTTCGTTACGAGTTTTAGAGCCGTTTTTTCCCATATAGTTGCCAACGTTACCTATGAATTTTCACCGGCGATGAATAAGAGATGTTCATGTTTGACAGATGTGCAATATCACCCGGAATGCAGGTTGTCACACATGTCGCGGTCGCAACCCCTAAGGGATACCATTCCGCATTTTCAGACTTTTCTTGTCAAGCAAGTGCAAACATTTAAATATCCAGAAAGTGTTCTAACGAATGACGTAAAGTTCAACACCGAAATTCCAATGGAATGGACTCGAAAGTTTCGGTCCACACCACGGATGATCCTATGCCAGGACGGCCGATTTGCAGCAACTATTTCCCAAGTCTCAGGGAAACTATTGCTGCAAATAGGGCATTAGGACTTGTAACGTTGAAAACAATTTACACATAGAAACATCATATTTCTGGTATGGACTGCTGAATCAATATGAATAAAAATAAATAAAAATTTAACTTGAAGAATACTTCCTTTGGAGAATTTTTGAGCTTGAAAATTTTACATTCAAATTTAATTGTGTATGTGTGTGTCGACATACGCCCACGTGTGTGTGTGTTTCCTTAAAATATGTTGGTGAAATATCCAGAAACTTAAAAACGTATTTATAAACGCATATCGACTGATTGATTCGTTTTCTACGGCTTATCAACCCTTTACAGGTTATTGTAACAGAGAATAGGGTCAGCCCAATAAAAGACTCCGAGTTGGTTGTGTGTGGTGCTACAAGCCCCAGGATTTGCGTCCCCTTCCATAATAGGCTGTTGAGAGAAGACTTTCTACTTAGAGTAGGTGGCGCTGCCTGTTTGCATGCGAACGATACTGGGCAGGTATTTGCCAACAGTCAGCGTGGGTCTGGGTCTGGGACTGGGAGAGGTATATAACACCAGTGTTTTTCTCAGTCGAGAGAAGGAGCTCTTGGCGTGCAGAAGCCAGATAAGACGAACACGGTTATTTAAAGTCAGAAACTATTTTTAGATTGTAAGTATAATGGACTTTACTTAACGGTGATCGTACGGGAACTAATGTTTCAACGTGATGTGGCCGTATTCCTTATAAATAAATAAAAATATCTACATAATGTTTTATCCAATACGTTAATTATACACAGAAATAATTTCAACCACAATTTCGATCTCAAAAATCCTGTCGTTGTTGGGAAAGAAAATAAATTACTGAGATGGAAAGTTCTGAAAAGTGCATTAATAGAAACTTGCCTAAACATAAAAATACGCCTCAGAATTTCAAATATCTCGTCACTTAAAAGAAATGCTCCTTTCTCAAGCCAACATATTTATGTACGACCATAGAATTATAAAAATGAAGGAAAATGGTTACTCACGACTAAAATAGAATTATTATTCACTTTCACAGACGAAACGATGCCAGCCTCTCACTATTCTATTGCTGTTACTATGGCAGATGTTCGGACGAGTTACATCCCTTAGTTCCACTAGTTCAGACCTACACAATTAGGATTTGATAAGCTATATTCACGATGCCAAATCATTCCTTTTGTGCGCAATTTGCATTCAGCTTCTTCCCCACAACTGTTACTTAGAACAAACTCCCGAGGGGATATTTTCCTGACATAAACAGTCTTGGTCTCATCAACACCAGATCAACCGTTATTTATCCTACATATCCTCATAATGTACACTTCTTACATTCTCATTCCTTACTCCCCCACCCACCTTACAACAAATCTACCTTGAAAAGCTATTGGGTTAATTAACCGTAAAAAATAAAAACATATCAACATTTAAATCACTTACCGTCTTCCATAGTTTCCCTTCCCTTTCCTTGACGTCGAGAGATTTTCGAATATTTTCAAAGTGTTCTAATTCATATTTGAACGCTGGACGATATTTTTTTCTCAATGATACTTTTTTTTTCTTGGTTTTTCGATAAACTTTCCACATTTGCCTTTGATAAAATTGTGTCAGGGAACGAAACGTGTCGGCATAAAACGTTTGCCATACATTTATTTGCATTTTAATTTCTACATTTACACAGGCGCGCACACGCACGCACGCATACACATATATCTAGATAATTGTGTATTTGGGCAGCAGTCCCTCTTTTATACAAGTTTCATTAAAGACGGCTGACAAAGTACTGTGATTAAGCTTTTTATTATTTTTTTCTTGCATTCAGTGTTTTCTTTTCTGGATATAAAGTGTGTAAAAACTGTTTGAATGTTCTATATATCCATAGCACTTTCAGGAATTCTGTTAGCCGTTTTTTTAACTGAATACCTACATTTTTATTTATATTTATAGGGATGAGAATGTTTGGGGTTTTTTTTTCGGATCCGAACACGGTCAGAAAGTTGTGGTCATATTCATCCTTTGATATTATTGGGTGTTGATTTCTTCGTTTTTATTATTAATACCTCCATTATTTTCAACCGTTTTTTTGCAGATGGATAACGCTATTATGATCGTGTTTTCGAAAAGCATGTTGCACAAATATACACACACACAAATATATATATATATATATATATATATATATATATATATATATATATATATATATATATACAAGCATCTATGCTCGCGTGTATATGCTCAATATTGAAATTAATATTTAATCAAGAAATTTGTCAGGCATAGCACGTTTATTTAGAATTCCAAAATGACGAACAAATAAATACAATTTAATAAAAAAAAAAAAAAAAAGAAATAACGTAATCAGTGAAGCTAAAATTATTTTTTTAAACATCAGGTTTCATTTTTGGATGCAACACAGCTATAATTAACTCATCAAATGTTATCGTTCGTCGGACAGTCGTTAAAATAACCCCCGGGAAATGTAAATATACCGTTAAATATTTATTACTGTATGGGATTTGTGAAAAGCCTGTAACTTTCATTTGAAGAGCCCAAATAGTTATACTAAAGACGGTGCTATACACAGAGACAACAATTTGAAATAAGTTTTGGCATTTATTTTTCGTTTTTAAAGATAAAAATGTTTGCTTTTTGTTTTGTTTTGCTTTTTCTATTTCTTTCTTTCTTTTTGCTTTGTTTTGGTTTCTTATTTCAGCTAAAGCCGATGCTATATTCTGCTTCTAATCAAATCTCTTTCTTATTTACACCGCATCAACACCGGTCTCCCGGATGTGAATGTTACGAAAGCAAAATAAAAAAAATCGCTTACCAAGCATCACACTGAGCTCACAAGACAACCCCCATCCAATATAAAATATAATTTAAAAAAAGCCAATCGTGAAAATTGCCGTTAAAGTAAAAGCGTGACAAAAGGCGCTGAGTCATGTATTCACCCTGACCGCTTAAAAGTACCCGACGCGACATTCAAGGCAATCTCAGGCGTGTAGACAGCCACCGACACCACCAGTGGCCTCGGAGAAACAGCCTGACACAAGCTTCAACGCCAGGCCCTAACGACTCCCTCATCCTCCAGGTCGCTTCCCTCACCCACAAAGACTCCCCGTCTTGATTCTCTATATCGGCAATGCAAAAAATTTTATTTTAGCATATCTTGTCACCTTTTCCTGCTGCCTCACAAGTAATACTTTGTTATTTTCGTTTGTTCTCGTGCAACCGTACGCGTTATATATTATCAATAAGTAAGACAAGAAATAAATTATGAAACAAAAAATATAATGTAACTCAATTTATAATTGTGGAAAGGGAATACGTAAGGTAAATAAACATCTCACAAATAACATTTTGATTTGTTAGATTTTACAAATTATCACAACTCACGGTACCAATTAGTGTTGTAGATGTATCTCAAGTACTGCAGCCGTAACGGTGTGTCTAAGGTCAAGACAATCTGGCAGAACCTATCTCATTTCAGGCTAGTTTTGAATTCAGTTATCCTTCTAATAGAATGGTAGCCACCCAAGGTTGGAGAGACCAGTCCACCATGATATATAACTGGGAGGAGAAACAGGTTCATGCCTTCCCCGAGGCTATTTGTGTGGAAGTCAACACACCAAATTAGCCCGGAATTTGAACTTTTTTGATAAATTCGATTTTCCGCAGCAGCATTCGTTGCACTACTCACACATCCTTGCAAAATCTACGAATTAAAGAATATCAACTTTAGTCACCTATTCGAAGGTGAAGTTATTATTATAGAAAAAACGTTTCGATCAAATAATTTCTGTCCATTATTTTTGCTATCATAGATAAGTCGATAATTTTTTTCTACAATAACATAATCAAAATGGAAACAATGGCTCGAATAAATTAAATAAGCGTATACTGACAATTCATCTCCAAAATTAAATGCGAAATTGAAGAAATAGCTATATATATTTTTTTATTGATTAATTCGTTTTCTACGGCTTATCAACCCTCTGCAACCGTCCTGCGTATGACGATAAACTACATCCGCGTCCTGGGTAAGACGATAAACTACGTCTGACAGCAAGGCCTCTAATCAGGAGGTTTTGAGGAGCGTGGAACCACCTCTTAATTGCTGGTGTTCCCAGGTCCACCCCTGACCCGGGTGGTAGCACCTGTTAGGGTCCCAGCTATGGACAAATAGTTAACCCCAAAACTGGGGTCAAAACACTATGAAAGTGTAAAAATAGGTTTTAATATCAGAAATACTTTGTAAAATATTATTACCAGCAATACATTTTTAAAAAATATTACCAGCAATACATTTTTGAAAAAATATTACCAGCTATACATTTTTTGATAAAAATAATAAAGAAATAGATTTTTGAAGGAAAAAATATTACAAGCAATACATTTTTAGGGAAAAATATTACAAGCAATACATTTTTAGGGAAAAAATATTGGTAGTAATAACAATTTTGTCAGCATTAAATAACCCATTGTGGGTGTTGTGCGGTAAAACAAAACAAACCAAACCCTTTGCAAATTTTTAAAGTCAGAAAAGTTATTTTAAGAATTCTTTTGGAGATAATAACGGTTTAGTGATACAAATCTTACTAATTAACCTATAGCTGGAGGCAGAAGTAATGAATTCATTCCTTTTGCAAGGGTATTTGCGCGTAAGTGAATTTAACGAAACCAACAGGAATTGGAACTCGGATCTCCGATTAACAATTTCGAAACATTGTCAATGACACCACCCGCACACTCCTCAAAACCTCCTGATTAGAGGCCTTGCTGTCGGACGTAGCTTACAGTACGTGGTATTCTGAAAGTGTAACCGATCTAGAAGTGTATTACCAGCAATAGGCTCAACATTTCTTAACTTCGGCGATAGTACAGGAACCGGTGTTTCATCGTGATATGGCCATACGCCGCTCATTCAAGCTTGCTGCACCTGGTATTCCTAAGCAGTTACCCATCTAGGTACGGATCAGACTCGACGTTGCTTAACTTCGGTGATCGTAAGGAAACCGGTGTTTCAACGTCATATGGCCGTAAGCCGCTTTATTTGAATGACGAAACAATTATAACAGCTATCATGATAAATATCGAAGACAGTTTAGAAAACTCTTAGTTTGACTAAAATAGAGCAATGGCCAACAATTTATCTGAATTCTCCATCTTAAAATAAAAATAAGTTTTCCAAATTTTCTCATAGATTTACCATTTCGTCTGGTCCTTTTTATTGTTTCTGCAGTTTTCTTACTATGTCTTCTAGCAACATGTTGTCATTTGTGTATCTTATAAGAGTGTGCCCACCAATAACTGGCAAAACGGACTTCCAATCAGTTGTTAACTGATGCAAGGAATTGCTTGTAAATTTTAATTTCTCCAAAACGACACTTATCTCTTAATCACCCCAGGTAACCTGTTTTGCCTTCCATCAGTATGACTGATGCTAACATCGAGGAAAGCAATTCACTGCACCCTCTTGGTCTCAAGTTTGTCACTGAGTGGAGTGATTATATTGAATCAATTGATAGGTCTGCTGCTAAGAATGTTGGTTTACTGTGTCGTGCCAGATAATGTTTCTCATCAGAATCCAATCTTGTCTGGTGCTTCTGCTATATATCTCGTGATTTTCAACAACATCCGAAGAAGGATACTTAATGTAATCGATCCTGACCTGGCATCTCGACTTTAGTCAGTTTCTCACCGCCGTCATTTGGCTTCCCTCTGTCTTTTCTATATTGGCATGCGACAGCATGAATTTAAACTTACTACTAGATTGGCATCTAGGTCTCAACCTTTTATTGCTGAATTAGCTAGATGTAATCTTAACTTCAATTATAATAGTTTCTTTTTCTCGCACTTCTCACTTGTGAAATTCTCTTCCAGTTTTTTGCTTCTCTGACGCCTACAATCTTCAAAAATATAAATCCAAAATCAATCGCTGTCTTCTTGAAAGCTGTTCTTTTATTATCCTTCCATTTCACTGAAGTCTTCTCATTCTATTCCACTCTCAGTAATCCCGGGCGTCTTAGTGACATTATCGCCTTGCTTGAAGTGAAATGATTAAAAAAAAACGACTACTTCTCTTAAATTCGTCCCTCTGTATAGTTTGAATAAATCTGTATGCTTGCTATATGTCACTTTCTGTTTTCGTTTACTTGCTCAAATCAGTTTTTGCCCAGATTCAGGTGGCTTGATCCCAGTTATATACGAGAGGGGGCTGAAAAGTTCAGAGGCTGACTATGAGAGTAGTGATGTAATGCTGTGAAATCTTGCATCCATTAAACTCTTTTTAGTAATAACTGCATTGTTTCTTTACAGCTAAGCTGACATCTGACTGTTCAGAGAACTTTTCGGCTCACACTTGAATTCTAGATTATGACAAATGTTCTTACCGTACATGTGAAGGACAAAAATCTCATTAGTACAAGAAAAAATATTTATTAATAATTAAAAATAACTTCGCAATAATAATCTCATGTTAACAGCCGTATATCTCGTAAGGCCTGGCTGAATAGAATCAGTCTTGTCAATAGTTATTTCTGGAATATCTCAAGTGTCCAATTCTTAAACGACAAGGAATGTATGCAAAAATGGCGTGTAGAACATGAACTTGATGTTGCGGTCTTCGCACTTTGAGTCGTCTTCTATCCTACAGCTGATGGCTAGGCGTGTCCTCAACTCTCTTGATGTCTTATCGAACAGCCTGTCGTCAGCTGGTATGGTCACCCGCAAACTGCGCCCAGTTACGTTCCTTCCCTGATCACTAAAATCTTATCCTCGAGTCAGTCAATCGTTATCTATCCTCCATATCCTCGTAATTTTCACTTCCTACCTCCTCCTCTTTCTCTCATATCACACTTCATTCATTATAAGCACATAAACGATCACTCTCTACCTTGAGTGGCTCTCGAATCTAGCATTGGATATACTTAAGTATGGCATCAAACACGTTCAGAAATATCTAAACTGTCAGCCGTATACCACCGCCTTCTCCGATCGATAGTGGGTTCGAGTGAACGAAGCCTGTATGTCTTAACGATGACCATCGTTTTTCGAACCTTACGAATTGGCGCTACAGAATCACAAAGAACTGATCATTTGAGAACTTTCAGCGCCAGCAACAACTAAAATGGAGAGAAATGTAACTTGGAGAGAAAATAAAGACAATAAAGATGTTGATTTTCCACATGATTTCAAACAAAAGGTTAAGAAGGAAGCTCCCATCAATAATAGAAAGTTCGATAACAGTTACTGGACTTGAGAAACCGATTTTCCTTAAAAATTGTTTTAATAGAAAGATTTTTATTAATTTCAATCGAAAGTATCATTAGCTGATCGATCAATGAATACAGAATGTTTCCTTATAAGGAAAGGGTAAATATTATCATTACTATTAAAGTGCCGTACAGGGCAGCCCACTGGGCGTTGTCCTGGGGCCAGCTTACTGCACATGACTTCTTTTGGTATGCAACCATTATTTATTCGATTAACATGACCTAACTATAACAGTTGTCGCTGGTAAAGGAGGAGACGTAAGCTTAAGAATTCCGATCGCTCCATCACGGTGGTATTTGCGAATTTGTCTCACCACGTGACCCTGAAGATGTGTGAAGATGAAAACATTCCAAAAGGTTCTTTTGTCTCACGTAAGTCGCCTAAGATTTACTGCCACACTACAGGGGACTGAAGATACGTACCAGGTGTAAACTGACTGTTTTTCCACACACTCTTGCTTAATTTGTTCAACACAGCAGCTTTGGCGAATTAACTATTGCTGCCCTACACGCAAGCCGCTAGTGGCCCGCTGGCGCGCCGGCGATGAAAACGCCAGTGGTCCTCTGGTGACAGCCTCCAGTGGGCCTCTAGCTGTCCGCTAGTGGTAGCATTGCAGAGCCGAACACGCCGGCGGTCCGACAGCAGGCCACCAGCAGTAACCGCTAGTGGCACGACACCCAGTGGCAGATTGGTGGCTTGCGTGTAGAATGGTGATTGCGGGGATGAGTAAGTGATCAGTCACCTCACTGTCGAGGTACAAGGTGATCCGAAAGTCTTGTCACCTTCTACCAAACAGTAATGAGAACAATAGAACACGTAATACAGTAATACAAAGCTCATGTACTGGATTCAGTTTACTCACTTTCATTGACGCTGTCACACATCGAAAAGTCCTGTATGAACACCATTTTCGTGTTAGTCATCTGAAATAGAAAATTATAGTATTAGGGTGACAAGACTTTCGGACCACCCTGTAGATTGACGCTAGGGCAGTAACGCTTTTGACACATAATTTCGGTTTTCTTTCTACTGCACAAATGGCTAAATCAACTGTTGAATGGTCTCTTCCATGTGAGCTGTCAGTTATCTCAACGGCAAACAAGAGTGCCCTGATGAGGACTGTTGGAAGTAAGTAGTGAATAGTTTTAGAAAGTCAAACACGTTTGTAAAATCGATGAAAGCTATATATCATGGCATCTGTTAATTGGCATACTGAAAAAATATTTTTGGAGAATAACGTCAGAAAACGAATAAATATTTAATTAAATTCTGAATATTCCAATCCTTTGGATGAGCACGAAAAATATCTAATCATATATATAAGTGCTGTGTAAGATAAATATATTTGGAACATAGAACGTGTAAATCATTTGAACATTTCTTACACGCTTTATTTTCTAAAAAGAAATCTCGTGCAAGAAAAAATATAATAAAAAGCTTAATCGCAGTGCCTTGTCAGTCATCTTCAATGAAACCTGTATAAAAGAAGGACTGCTGCTTGAGGTTTCTTTTTTGAACATAGTGTTTAAGAGCTGTCTAAATGATCTTTGGATCCGAGCGCTTTCGGCTAATCTCTTGGTCGTTATCAAGAATGTTTTTGTTTGTCTTAATATATAGGTTGTGACGTTTGAAAGTGAAGTCCATCGATAGCAAGAAGATACGAGAATTGATGCGAAAACACACCCTCGTTTCCCACCGCATATTAAAGTCCACCGAGATTTTCCCTTTGCAGCTGGCTACATCATATGTGTTCTCATGGAAGGAAGTCGGCAATAGCTTCGAAAGTCAAACGCCTTTGTATAGTCGACGAAGGCTATATACCCAGGAATCTGTAGATTTCGACGGCACTACTTAAGTTGACTGGTCCGCTGAGAAAATATTATGGGGGTGGGCAATCATTTTTTGTAAATTAGCTTTCATTAGATATTTCTTTACCCAATTTTGTCCGAATAGAAAAATATTAATTTTTTTATCATTTTAGAAGCAAGGTCATGTTCAAGATATAAATAAAGAGTTATCTGTACATTGTTTTTATTTAAACATGTTAACCTTGAAACTATTTACGTAATTAATAATTTATCACTACTGGTGATATCTTTTCTCGCAATTCGTAATAGCACGCGGAGATCGATTTGACATTGTATTTATACTGTGAACGGGAAGCCTAATTTAAAACGATTAAAAATAAATAGTTTTCGGTTCTGACAAATGTCGTGTTTTGCTGACCGTCTAATAAATGCTTATCTACAAGAATTATTCGCCAAAAAACATTTTCCCTGTTTGTTTGTTTTTTTACCAGAGAGTCTGTCAAGTAGTTTACTAGAGCGGAAAGTACTTAGAAGAAAATGAATAATTTATTATTTACACTATTTATGGGCACCGCTAAGAAAATCAGAAAGACAAATGACAGCAAGGCTTCAACAGCATCAGCATCAGCAGTCAAATCATGACAATCAGCAGGTAGGTTAGGTTCACTTTTGAATTAAATCGTTAGTTCGTGAATTTGATGCCATAGTGATGGTGAGTTCAATCCCTGGAACGGACAGTGTGTACTTGAACTCTGTGGAAACGAGCGAGCAATAACTGAACAGTACTAAAAATAAGAAATACACGAGATATCCCTAGACATGAACAGTGGAACGAGAACAGTCTACCCCCGGACATTAAATAAATGGTTCAGTTCAGAATTCACTGTAGATTATCCAGATCGATATACACCTGAGGAAGCCCGGAGGGCACAACAGCCGAAACGTTGTGATAACAACAAAAATGAGGACAGTAGTCTGAATATAAATACTGGAAATAATGATAGCTTCTTATACCAGAAATTGATACAGAAACTAGAAAATTTATGTTCAAATTCTCCCTGGAAACCAGAGAGAATTTGGTCCTAACTGGAGAAAAAAATTTGCAAAAAATAAATTTCGTTTGTTTTATACCAAACGTGCATAAATGAAAAACTGTTGCCCAAGTAGACGCAATGTATAGTGATTTTCTAAGTGTAGCTTAGATGTGGCACAAGGCCGAAACTATGAGCCACCCAGTGAGGATCGAACTCAATATTTAGTCGTAATTCATCTAGCGAGACAAGCTTGCTAACCATTACACTACGTGCTCAAGACCAATGTATAAATGCTTGTGCGCGCATGCTTGTGTGCGCATGCGCGCGTGCGTGCGCGGAGAACTTCACAAACGAAAACTTACACTCAAACACACAGACACACACAAATACTAATACTTGCAAATTGCTGTCACATGATATACTTTTATGCTGGTCGTATTTTCAAATAGAACACTGACTTGTTTTCTATCTTCGGTTGTTGCCTGTTTTACATTTTAAAATTGAAAGACGAATTTGAATTCTCCTCGTTTTCGCAATCCTCAGACGGCGAAATGATCTTGTATTTTCAAATCCACATATTTTTTTTAGGAATCCTATCTTCAGGGCATATTCGTCATGAAATCTTTGACATCATTGGCAGGGGTCCTCGAAGCAACGCAGGAAGTTTCTTTTAATAAACAAACGTAAAATGCAATCTATGAACCACGTTAATGACTTATAAAATTCAATGAAACAAGAATTCAAAGATTGAGTGATAAAGAGTGTGTATGACCATGTGTGAGGGTTCTATATATATATATATATATATATATATATGTGTGTGTGTGAGGATATATATATATATATATATATATATATATATATATATATATATATATATATATATTTAAAAAAAAAAAACAGACCACTTTTAAGGCTCCATTTGTAATAATTTATTTCACCAGAGAATTTTATTTTTCTCTGGATCTTCAGACTTCATTTTCAAAAGGTGAAACGAAAAATGAATTTAAAATTTACACTTTTGACAGGAAGTATTAAGCTTATATAAGTTGACATGGAGGGTAGTGAGGAATGGTATGAAAGACATGGTCGAGTTTAGAGAGGGAAGAAAGAGTTTTAACATTTATTTTTATATTTCTTTTTATTATAATACTTAATATTGAGGAAGGAAGGGGTAAGGATCAGACATTGACCTATTTAATCGGTCAACTCAACGGAAATGATATGGAAAAAGGAAAAAGAAGAAAAAGAAAAAAGGGTGGAAGTAAAGAGATAAGACATGTACGTAGGTTTTTGGAGGAAGAAGAGGGGCGGTATAGTTTTAGCAATTTAGATAAAAACAGATTTTAACGTTTGACAGTAATTTAAATGTTTAAAAACTCCACAAAGAAATTAAATTTAATGCTTGTTAGCAATTTAAATATTCAACTTCTCCACAAATAAATTAGGGATTTAATATAAGCCGAATACTATATTAATATAGTATTCGGCTTATATTAAAACTCTCTCTTCCCTCTCTAAACTCGACCATGTCTCTTAAATTATTCACTCTGACTTAATATTGAGATCTCAGGATTTCATCCTTCTTGGGATTATCCATACGGACTACCAAGATTTTCGTTACTTAACTATATATATATATATATGTGTGTGTGTGTGTGTGTGTGTGCGTTTAGGCAGAAAATTCTCTTTTAGGTATGTCTGATTGAATAAATTACAGACATTATGTCAGCTAATTTTTAATAAAATCCGTTCATACTCACAAATAACTTTACGTGTATTGATGTTAAAGGATGAGAGAAATGTGCTATAGCTGTTTAATTTTCTTTTATTTTCATTTCCCAAGTATTTTCGATCTTCTTCTAAAATCATCTTCAAGGGTGCAAGTAGTACAAAACTATATGTTGTTCATTAGTACAAGTCTCTCTCTCTCTCTCTCTCTCTCTCTCTCTCTCTCTCTGTATATATATATATGTCTCTGTGTGTGGGGGGGGAGAGGATCGTGTTCCATATTTGTATTGGCATAAAAATAAATGCGTAAGTGTGTGTGCACTCGCGTTTATATGTGCAGATGGATTTGTACTTTAATATTTCAAGCAGCTTAAAATTCTCTCACTTACAATCACGCATGTACTAAATACAGCGTGGTCCGAAAATCTTGTCACCCTGCGTAATATAATTTTCTATTTCAGATGGTTGACATGAGCTCCTACAGACCTTCTCAATGTATGACAGTGACAATGAAAGTGAATAAACTTAATCCAGTACATGTGCTTTTTATTACTGCATTACTTGTTCTATTGTTCGCATTACTTTTTGATAGGCGGTGACAAGATTTTTGGACCACCCTATATACACACGCACACACACACACCTATATATATATATATATATATATATATATATATATATATATATATATATTTTTCCGGTTCATTCTAAAGTCTTTTCGTAGTCCCTCACTCTCAGTGTCTTAGTGGCATTATCGCTTTGCTTGGGGGGAATTGATTTTTAAAAAATGACCTGCTCTGCATGCAGATAGGGGAATCATCGCAATACTCTTCGTCTGCCATTCAACTGACATGAAGTGGAGTGATTATATTGAATCAATTGCTACGTTTACTGCTAGGAAAGTTGTTTCGCTTTGTCGTGAGAAAGAATTTTTTCTCATCAGAATGCATCTTATACACTTATAAAACTACCATTCGTTCAAGTATTGAATATTGCTGCCATTCCTAGTCTGTTCGTCCTGGTATTGGGTTGGTGCATAATTATCAGGCGTTTTTTTAAACAATATTTATTATGAAAAATAAACATAACAATTCAACAATAATATGATTATCGACACGCATTTTTATAACCTTAAAATAAAATATTTTTATTGAAAAAAGTAGCCAAAACAGCATTTTTTATTAACAAATAACTCGCCTGCAAAAACGCCTGATAATTATGCACCACCCCAATATATATCACGAGGTTCTCGACAAAATCTAAGGAAGAATCTGTAATGTTATTGGCCCTAAACAAATTATCTCGGCTTCAATTATTTTCCCACAGTTTCTGACATAAATCTTTTTATAAATATTTTCATTTTAATTATATTGATAATCTTTCCGTCTTAATAACTCGACCGCATGAATATAAATTTACTACTAGCTTGCTAACGAGGTCTCACCGTTTTTTAATTATATTATCTTGGTCGATCCTAACCTCCAGGAGAGCAACTCATTGGGACTTACTGATCTTATGGTTTCCACTGGCATAACGAGCATTAATTATATTAAATCAGTTGTCGGGACTGCTGCCAGGAAATTTGGTCCACTGTGTCGAGCATGACAATTTTTCTCGCTAGAATCGATCTTGTACAATTATAAATCTACCATTCATTAATACATTGAATATTGCCGCCATACCTGATCTGGCGCGCAGTGTTCTAGGTTTCGGATTAGTTAAAGAGACGGAAGCTTCGTATATGAAAGAATTTGGTCGTGAATTTCTTGGCACAGCAATTGTTTGTTCAATACCGTGCCGATTAATAAAGACTTAAATTCAGTGGAAAACAGAGCGAGCAATAAGTGAGCAGTACTTAAAAGAACAAATAGGGGTAACCGATTAACGAAAAAAACATAAATCCGTAGATTCAATAAAGGGTTCACTTCAAAATTCACAGCGGGTATTCGCAGATCGATACATATGGGAAGAAGGCTGGAGAGCATAACGGCCTCTGCTATAATTCTCGAGATTCACGTCAAAAGGGATTGTAATGTTGTTGGACGTGACATGACATCACGACTTCAGTGATTTTCACACCGACGTGACCTGGTCTTTTCTATAAATATTTTCATTGTAATTATATTGATAAACTTTTCGCCTTAATAACCCAGCCGCATGAATTTAAACTGACTACTAGCTTGGTAACTAGGTCTCACTGTTTAACTAGTTAGATGCAGCCGTATCTTCTAGTCTAATAGTTTCATTTCTCGCACTTCTCACATGTGGAACTCTCTTCCAGAAATTGCTTCTCTGCCACCTATAATCTACAAAAATTTAAATGCAACGTCACTCGCCATGTTCGCTCTACATAAAACCTGTTCTTGTATTGTCTTTTCTCCTCCCAAAAGTTTTCTTATTCTCTTTCACTCCCAGTAACCCATTGCGTCTTAGTGGCATTATCGCCTTGCCTGGGGTGAAAGAAATTAGTAAGAAGAAAGCTCAATTCAGAAAACCTCATCCTGATCAATATCATCTTAATCTCTTCAAGTCCATGGCCAATTAATATCTTTCCTACATATCCTTATAACCTGCGCTTCTTACGTTCATCCAACATCATTCAATAACTCTTAACCTTGAGTGGCTTTGGGACTTGTAGTCGAATAATAGTAAAAAAAAAAAACATTATTCGAAACTTCAGTTTTTATCTGGGATTGAACCTTAACTACTGGTATCATTGGGAGATACGCAATTACCACGACCATCACGACAATGGATTTATATATTCACATCTTTTTCTAATTGTTTTTAACTTATAACTATATGACGAGTTCGTGTCATAAAAGAGATTCGAGTGCATGTAGTTATAAAATTAATTTATATAAGTAATGGTATATTAGTTACAGAAATACCTTTGTTAGAATTCATCCTCGTTAAATGCAATTTGCGCTTAATGCTTCCATAATTTTTTTTTTCTATTTTCAGTGGTTAAAATCATCATATTTCGTGCAGCTGGAAGACCTTTTCCGGAAATCTCAGATACACCTCTCGCTTCAGACGAGATTACGCGTCATTATCGAGCTTTTTTGTTTAATATAGGTGACGTAAAAGAAAAAAGTTTTTAATTCTTAACATCTGCGCCTAAATCTATTGAAAGAAAAGCAGATATGCTGAAAAATTGTGGGCTAAATGTCTAAGAGGGAAAACCTCTAAAATAACAAGTATATGTCGTAAAAAAAATTCAAACATCTTCTATATAATTCTGCAAGATAACCAAAATTACATGTATGTCCCTGTCATGTCACGTAAACACGCGGTGACGATAGTGAGTGACAATTTGCGTAAACAACTCGTCCATAATTATCACCCAGGTATTAATAACCTTAATAAATTGTCCAGCATAATTCTATCGGATAATTTTTCTCTTTGTTTTTTACTTATTTTTATTTATGAGATTCTTAACAAAATACAAATAAGAATCTGCAATGTTATCGGTCTTGATCTGGCATATCGGTTTCACTCACTTCCCACGATCGCTAAAGATACTGGTAAAATGATCGGTTCCTTACAGTTTTGAGATCATATTTATAAGTCTACCATTCATCCATCCATTGAATATTGCTGCCACATCTGGTCCGGAACTCCGGCTATGTATTTAGAGATTCTTGATAAAAATACAAAGACTAATCTGCAATGTTATCGGCCATGAACTGGCATTTCGGCTTCACTCACCTCCCCGCTGCTATATCATAGCTTCCCTGTGCCTTTCCTATAAGTATTTTCGTGATAAATGTACTGATAAGGTTTCTTCTTTGGTAACTCGACTATACGAATTTAAACGTACTATTAGACTGGCAGCTAGGCCTCAACATTTTACAGTTGAAATGGCTACATGTAACCGTCAGTTCTCTCTTCCTGAAACATGTTCTTTTATTGTCCTTTCTTCTACCTTAAGTATTTTCATTCTCTTTCATTCTTGTTCTATTCTAAGAGTTTCCTCTCTTGCAATCCTCGCTTGTGGAACTTTCTTCCGGCTTCTTGCTTTCCAATTAAGTTTGATCCTCAAAATAATAAGTGCAATCAATCGTCAACTTCTATCTCCTTAATTCCTGTTGCTTTATTGTTTTCTCTCCTTAATGTTTTAACGCTCAGATTCTTTCATATTCAATAACCCCATGCGTGTATCTTAGTGGCTTTATAGCCTTGCTTGGGAATGATTCTTTTTTTTTATTTTATTTTTTTTTTTTTTTTTTTAAACTCTACTCTCTTATATATGACTATTAATTAGTCATTACCACAATTAATATACTAAATGAATTTCCAGCCATTATGGTAACACTTTTAATTATTTTTTAGCTGTAAAAGTGTAAGTTGCTTTTTGGCGATGTAACTTTTCGCAGTTAACAACTTTACTTGAAACGTTCACAGAAATGCATATGCGTCAGATATAGAGAAAGGTCATACATTTAAATAAGTATTGTATATTATTATATCTTATTACTCATAGGTTACAGAATAAAAGGAAGTAAAAGACTCCAAGAATCTGGCGTGTATTTTCAGTTGCTTGTTTCAAAGAGTTGGCATTTTTGAGTTGACTGACTTTTACCTGCTGCAAAGTCACGTATTGATCTGCTTCGAAGGGATACAAATGCAATATTTTTTTAATTTACTCAAACCAACGACGAGTGATTGAGAAATCTATTTTATACCTTTTTATTTTATTAATTTGTTTTAAATTTTATTTTTTGAACCATTTTCGTAGAGCGTTGATACTGTGAGACTATTTTATATATCTCTAGTTATATATTATATAAGCCTTTAAATACTTTCACTCTTTAGTCCATTATTTATAATATTTATTTTTTTTTTTTTTTTTTTTTTTTTTAAGCATTTCACCCCAAGCAAGGCGGGGAAGCCACTAGGACGCAAGGGGTTACAGAAAATAGGAAGATCAGATAGGAGTGATATAGAAGAAAGGATGAGGGTAGTAGATAGATTAAGGCAACTGGAGATGTCGATTGACATTACACTTGAATAGCTGGAGATTATAACTCTCAGGGAAACAGGAGAAGGGAAGAGAGTTCCACAGGCGAGAGGTGCGAGACATGAAGCTATTAGAGTAGAAGAGACGGCTACATTTATGAGTTTCGACAGTGAAGGGGTGAGAGCGGGATGCCAGCCTCGTAGGGCGCTTGAACTCATGAAGTTTGGGAACCAGCGAATGCAGTTCCTCGGAGCAATTTCCATGAAAGTATTTGTAGAACAGACAGAGGGAGGCGACGGTGCGTCTGTGAGAAAGTGACTGTAGACGAGACGCCAGGGCAGGGCCAACCATATTGCATATCCGCCTCTGGAGCCTATCAAGAACCCCGAGGCAAACAGAAGGGGCACCAGACCATATATGGCAGCAATACTCCATGCAAGGGCGAATTGTGGATTTGTATATCTGGAGGATCGACTCAGGGAGAAAAACTTCCTAGCGCGGCTCAGGGAGCCAACTTTCCTCGCAGTGGACGAGGCAATTGACTCGATGTATTTATTCCATCTCAGGTCAGCAGTCAACGTGAGACCGAGAAGCCGCAGAGAGTTGCTCTCGGGAAGTTGAGCGTCAGACATTCTAATGGAGGGAAGGGAAGGCTCTCTGTGGTGATTAATAGAGAGCAGTTTAGTCTTCGAAGCGTTGAAGTTGACCAGCCAAATCTTGCCCCAGTTCACAATCGATTGGAGGTCCTTTTCGAGGCGCACGGCAAGGTGAGTTTTGTCAGCGAGACTGGATTTGTTTTTTGAGGCAGGAATAAATTGTGGTGTCATCCGCGTAGATGCCGACTTGAAAGTTACGGCGTCAGGAAGGTCATTTATATAGATAAGGAATAGAGTGGGGCCTAGGATGGAGCCTTGAGGAACACCTGCGTTCGTGGGATAGGAACTGGAGGAGAATCCGTTGAGAACGACCTTCAATTCACGGTTTGACAGGAATGATTGTATTACGTTATATAATTGACCCGTAATGCCATAACCCTGGATCTTGCGGAGAAGGCCGGCGTGCCAAACCCTATCAAATGCTTTGGAGATATCTAGTGCCACGGCTCGGGCTTCCCGCGTTATTTTGAGAGTTCGGTAGACTGTTTCCGTGATGGCTGTGAGCACATCGGCTGTAGATCTGGCAAAGCGGAAACCATATTGCTTGTCTGAGAGCAGATTATTGGATGTGAGGTGGTTAACCACCCCGGTATTGATTAGAGCTTTGAAGATTTTGCTGAAGAGGGAAGGAGACTGATAGGACGGTAGTTGGAAGGGTCAGAGGGGTCGCCGGAGTTCTTGAAGACAGGAACAATCGAAGAGAACTTCCAGCAGTCAGGAAAACAAGATTCCTTGAGGCAGTAGTTGTATAGTTTCGAAAGGGCGGGCGCCAGTTCAGGCGCGCATTTCTTTAAGACAATGGCTGGTATCCCATCTCCACCACTCGCCTTGTTGGGATCTAAATTGGAGATAACGCCCAGTACCAAAGTTGGGGTTATGTTTAACCCACTCAATATGGCCTCAGTTCTAAGAGGAAAAGTCAGGTATGGGTACACCAGAAGAGTCGAGCGTCGAGTTGGATGAAAATTTCCGAGCAAAGCATTCAGCCTTGTCGGTAGAGGAGGTCAAGACTTCGAACTGGTTGAATAGAGGAGGTATAGAGGGTTTGCACTTATTCAATACACTCTTGCAGAGACGCCAATAATCTTTGGAGCCAAATTTGCGAGATGCAATACGTTCCTTCATTCGAGCCGCAAATAGTGACTTAGCATCATTTAGGACACGCTTACAATCGTTACGGGATATCTCTGAAATTGTTACACTTTAGCTATCATTATTATTATTATTGAAAAAAAATTCCTTTAAAATTTATTCTTTTGTCCATTGCTTGCTGGTTACCAAATAAGAACTTAAGCAAGAGATGAATAACAGTAGCCAAACACTCCGTAAAATATAATACAAAAAATCATCAGTCACATCTTACCAATACCTATACTGACAGAGTTCTCCATTTTACAGAAGCAGTACCAGCTAGTACTGTCTTTTGAACTTCTTGCAAAGGTTTTCCAGGTATCATGCTCAGAAATTTTTTGTTCGTTTCACAGGACAGTCCCGTAAAACAACAACTACTACTCCTACTCCTATTCTTCCTCCTCCTTTCTTCTTCTATCATGACCTTACCCACTGACCAATTAAAGGTAGGGTGGAGACATTTTACATAGATAAAACCCTTCGTAAGGTGTGGGCTGTTCTCGCGAGAACAATTTTTTTTTTGTATTTCTTTAATTCCTGGGCTTCCAGGAATCCCTTCAAAGAGTCTACTGGAATCTTTTCCAACCAATCCAAAGGATCCAACTTTAGCAGGGATTGTTGATGTGCCGCCGCCACATTGTTATTCTATCGCTTTGGTTTTCTCCTGTTTTTTTTTTTTTGGGGGTTCTCTCTCATTTGTTCTTTTGGAATTTCTTTATTTCGACTGTTTTTATCCCCATTTTTGGGTTGTTTTTTTCTTTCTATCTATTATGTTTTCTTTATCCATTCTTTTCTATCTTTCTTTATTTCATTTTCCTTCATTTTTTTTCTCTTTCTTTCCGTCTGTCATTCTTTATTTATATATTTATTTATTTAATCATTTCTTTCATTCATGCCTTTTTTTTTTTCTCTCTCTTTTTATTTCGTTGTTTCTTTCTTTGTGCCTTACATTTTGTTTTCGTTCGATTGCTTTTTTCGGCGTGCAGGCGTGCGCGTTGGTTGTCGTCGCACGTACTCACCCTCATAGCCCCTTGGTGGCCGGCAGGGTGGTGGCAACTACGACAAGCTGGCTGGCTTGTCGTAAGTTGCGTCTTTTCGTCCAAAACTGAAAAAATAATTTTCGATAATTTTTCTTTTCTTTCTTCTGATATCATTCATTATTTCAATTTTCATTCTCTTTTTATTTTCTTAATTCTTTACCTGTTAACGTTTACTTTAAAAGACAGAATGTAAAAGACACAATGTATGCTGACTTCACTCGTTACAAATATAGTTACAATATTCTGATGGTTACCAGGTAATAAATAATGTTCAGATTTCATCTTATCAATTGTATTTGGGTTTTAAGTAGGGAACTTATTTAAAGCATTTGTATGTTTTTCGAAGTATATGTATAGCCATACATAACCTTCTGCTTCTTTTTCATTTATGTGCCGTGACCCTTCACAGCAAAGTCAGCGATCGTAGCCCTCCACATCTTCCTATTCTTTATAGTTCTAAACAATGTATATTGATCTATTATCATACTCCAGTATCTGTTCTGCCATCCATTTACATAAACTCGTTAGGTAGGTTGCTCACGTCTCTCCACAACATCCTAGAGGGCAAATGGTAATGGTAATATTAGCTATTTCCTTATAAGGAAACATTCGACATTTATTGATCGAGCATTTATTGACTGTCGGTTGAAATTTCAAGGAAAATAGGTTTCTCGAGTCCAGTAAATGTTATCGCTCTTTCCAGTGTAGATGGAGACTACCTTCTTAAACTTTTCAGAAAAATATGTTTCTCCGATCCAGTATTTGCTATAGCCCTTTCTAGTATAGATGGAGGCTACCTTCCTAACCTATTCAGGAAAATCGATTTCTCACATCCAGTAGTTGTTATAGCTCTTTCCAGTATAGATGGAGGTTACCTTCTTAAACTTTTCAGGAAAATAGTTTTCACTAGTCCAGTACTTGTTATCACTCTTTCCAATACTGGTGGAGGCTACCTTCCTAACCTTTTCAGGAAAATACGTTTCTCAAGTCACACATGATATCCATTTTAACTCTTTCTACTGTTGAAAGTCCTCAAGTGATGTATTTTCTGTTATTTGATAGTACTTTGTTTGTGATTCTATAGCGTTAGTCTACAATGTTCGAAGAAGTATGCTCTACGCCAAGTTCCACAGATTTCATTCGTCCGAATCTATTTTAACTATTGATCTTAGAAAGTGGTTATATACAGCAAACAGTTTAAATATTTCTTCATTGGTTTGTTGCCGTGTAGGTTTGCCTGAGTAAGGACTCTGGGTGCAGAAGGAATGTTGACCCATTTAATTCTTGCAGTCGTTTGCGTGTCTTATAATTAAGATTTAAACAAAGTCAATCCGTCACAGAATTCGGAAAATTCACACCCAGTGGGTCCAAACCACTCAACTTTCAGTTCAAGTCATCAGAGTTCTGACCAGTGGTTGGCCATTTAGGGTCAGCCCATGCATTCTGTAACAAAAGCTTCGTGAGGGAGTCAGTTTAGTCACTGATGACCCAATTATGTAGCAGGTTGTACTGTGTTACATGGTACCACTTGCAGAGTGACTTGAAGTAAAATAAGACCCGTCAAAGGGTGGATGAAATCTTTTTGTAGGATCAATAGCCATCTAGCACCATGTGGGGGGGGACTGAGAGTTCTATAGCTCTGGATGCGGCTAGTGTGGTGATGACACGGCATCGCTGAGCGGAGAAATTTCTCGACTGAATTCAATGACGAGGTCGGCGGATTCCCCCGATAGAATCAACAGTGACTAAAGTGAGTCTTTAAGTTGGATCAGCTGTGGATTGATATAGAGGGGGATGGACTCCGACAGGTCTATTTTTCCAGGATTAGCTTTGCTATGCACGAATGAATATTTGTGCGCCGTTCAACCCAGATATGTAAAAGAAACAAGCGAGGTACTCAGCTATGCAGCGACACTACAACACAACGTCGTGGAAATGATGATCACGAAGCTGACGACGACGACGACGATGATGATGATGATCACGATGAAGATGATGTTTATTACGACGACGACGATGATGATGACGATGAAGATGATGTTTATTACGATGACGACGATGATGATGATGACGACGATAATGATTGTGGTGTGGATGCAACGACGACAACGATAATCATGACGATGATAATGATGGCGGTAAAGACGCGACAACAATGATGATGATGACGACGACGATAAAGATGATGTTACGATGACGACGACGATGATGACGACGACGACGATAATGATGGTGGTTTTGACGCGTCGACGACGACGATGATGACGATGATAATGATGGCGATGATGACGCGACGACGATGATGGTGATGACGACGATGAAGATTATGTTTATGACGACGACGACGATGATGATGTTGATGAAAACAGGCTTATATACAAGTCGATAAATGTAATGGGGACGTTAGTGCAAAGATTGTGGGTGCATAAATGGTGTGTTGCTATTAAATTTTTTATTTGCATATACCTAATTTTGTGATCGTCCATATGCTTGTATGCACTTCGGAAGTGTTTGTCTATGCTTGATAAGGGAAATGTAAAACATGGCCTTTTTGATAATCACTATAGAAGCACCAAAATGTTCAATCGTAAAATGTTCTGTTCTGTTGTGTCCCATAAAAGCTGATTGTTATTGTTATAGCTGATCTATTGCAATTAGCGTACAGTCACGTTAACGTTCGATGCCGACTGAAAAACAGATTTTAGAATTTTTATTTATAGCTTCTGAGAGGTTCCAGTAATGTCTTGCATTGTGTTGATGTATTCAGTCTTCACAAGTCATCTTCTTAGATTACAGGTACAATTTTAAAAAAAGAAGGGCCATGAACGTAGAACCACATTACTATTGACTCATCTCCTCTTCGCCGGTAAGGAAATTATTATTGTTTAGTCTCAATTTGAAATTATTTAGTCTCAATTTGAAATTGTTTAGTCTCAATTTGAAATTGTTTACTCTCAATTCGAAATTGGTTAGTACCAACTTTAAATTGTTTAGTCTCATTTTGAAATTGTTTAGTCTCAATTAGAGATTCTTTAGTCTCAATTCGAAATTGGTTAGTCTCAATTTGACATTGTTTAGTCTAAAATTTGAAATTGGTTAGTACCAACTTGAAATTGTTTTGTCTCAATTTGAAATTGTTTACTCTCAATTAGAAATTGTTTACTCTCAATTTGAAATTGTTTAGTCTCAATTTGAAATTGTTTAGTCTCAATTTGAAATTGGTTAGTGCCAATTGAAATTGTTTAGACCCAATTTGAAATTGTTTTGTCTTAATTTGAAATTGGTTAGTCTCAATTTGAAATTGTTTAGTACCAACTTGAAATTGTTTAGTCCCAATTTGAAATTGCTTAGTCTCAATTTGAATTTGCTTAGTCTCAATTTGAAATTGTATAGTACCAAATTGAAATTGATTAGTCTCAATTCAAAATTGGTTAGTACCAATTGAAATTGTTTAGTCTCAATTTGAAATTGTTTAGTCTCAGTTTGAGATTGTTTAGTCTCAATTTGAAATTGTTTACTCTCAATTTGAAATTGTTTACTCTCAATTTGAAATAGTTTAGTCTCCATTTGAAATTGTTTAGTACCAACTTGAATTTGATTATTCCCAACTTGAACTTGAAATGCTATAGAACGAATGTTACGAAAAAAGCGTGGCTTCCTAGCTAAGCTGCTGTACCTCAGTTTCCCCATCTTTCTTCTCCAATCTCTTTGACGGTGTCTCCTCTCCAATTTGTTCAATCCTTCTAAGGGCTGCTCTGCCCACATCGATACCCTTTTCTTTTTCCTATCATTTATCCCTCCTACTCATTGGCGGCTCTGACTCTTAATTTCTGCTCCGACAGATTAGAAACCATGACAGATTCAAGCAACATCGATCCATCCAGCAACTTATCGTGTTACATGGTATCTGTTTCTCTTATTTTTATTGCTTAAAAAAATATTTATTTTACTTCCTACTGATTAGCCAAGAGCTTTTATTTTTATGGTTGGTGGCAATTTTTTTCTCGATCATAACTCTGGCACTGAACTGTGGCCAAATCTGTATAATGATTCCGAGGAGTTCAACAAAGAGACAATAACTACCGCGACTTTCGACTGGTTACAGGTTAAATATGCATGTGAGTCTGAACTACTAATAATATATCCAGGGTTGTGATGACATGACATCGCTGGGTAAAGGGTTGCGTAGACTGAAGTCAGGGGGAAGGGTTACCCCGACGAAACCAAGGCCAGTCTTCAAGTCGGAGGACATCAGCTGTGATCTAAGTTGAAAAGGGAGAAGTTCGTCCAAGTCATGCAACACATCAATCAATACCTCTTCGGATTTCCACCCAGATATAGGAAGTGGTCAGGTGCTCGGTTGCGTAGGGCTCTTCGACCACGCCCGCTCATGCGACTGATGATGATGATAATGATGAAATTTATGACTCCAGTAATTTTTGCTCATTCGCAGTCTCGAATTGATACTGTTCAATTCGGACGCAATGAAACAATCATTGCGATGTGAAAATTTTGCATTTGACGTCACAACAACAGCCAATCAGCGCTTTGATCACTTCGTATTAATGACACAAGAGCCAATCAACTTCGCAATGAAGTCCCAACAGCCAATCGCAACACTGTAAATAATTCGCTTTTGACGTCACTGCATCAACCAATCAACGCTGTGAAAGATTTGCACTGATAACATAACTGATATAACATGTACGCTTTTCAAATGCTTTTAACCGTCTTTTTTTATGGACGCCTGGTTTTTACTTTAACTGTAATGTTATTTATATAGTGATTTTCCAAACGTCGCTTAAATGTAGCACAAGGCTGAAGGTGCGGAGCATCCAGTGAGGATCGAACTCACTATTCAGTCAATAATTAATCTAGCGAGACAAACTTGCTAACCACTACACCACGTTGAAATTCCCTAATGTTATCTATATATTATTTTAACTGTATCGTTATTTTATTTATTTTGTCAACCATTATAAGTTGCTAACTTATTTAAAACTTTGTAAACGCATCCAATTGCGTATAAAGATTTTACCATCGGGAAATTTAATGTTACAGGACGTTCATGACTCAGGAGGTTGTTAATTATAATAATTTTGTATGTTTTCTCTAATAAACGAAAATAAAAACTTCATATTAATATCGTAGTTAAGCAGAAAATAAATGTAATGGAAATGGTTTTGTCATCAGTACCAAAAAGAATATCATCCATATACATTAGACCAACAACCAACTTATATACATTATTATACATTATATACATTAGACCAACAACCAAATTATATACATTATTATACATTATATACATTAGACGAACAACCAAATTATATACATTATTATACATTATATACATTGGACGAACAACCAAATTATATACATTATTATACATTATATACATTAGACGAACAACCAACTTATATACATTATTATACATTATATACATTGGACGAACAACCAAATTATATACATTATTATACATTATATACATTGGACGAACAACCAAATTATATACATTATTATACATTATATACATTAGACGAACAACTAAATTATATACATTATTATACATTATATACATTAGACGAACAACCAAATTATATACATTATTATACATTATATACATTAAACGAACAACCAAATTATATACATTATTATACATTATATACATTAGACGAACAACCAAATTATACTCATTGAAAAACTGTCAATAAAATAAAACCTTTCAAGAACTTAGAAAATTTGCAGCATGGAGCCGGAAGAGATCCATAAGCCAGAAGTACAAGAAATTGTTAGCATAGAACTTATGGTTACTAGTCAATTGTAAATTGATAAGACCTTGTTGCTAATCTAGTAATGCGCTTAATTGAAGTCTAGGTACCATAGCGAAGAGATCAGCCGATGAAAGTATTTATAGAAAAGACAAATATTTATCAACTGTTTTAAGTTGTCATTTTTGGTGAGCCGAGAGCTGAATGTAACGTGTTTGACTTCAAGTATCGGAAACACTGATTTATATCACCAAAAATTTCAAAGATTTGGGTGAATGCTGAAAGTAAGTTTTCATTCTTGTTTAAATTATAGTCTTCATGAAGCTGCGACATTCCAACTGGACTTGCGTGTCAGTTTGTTTGCACTGATTCGGGACGACATGGACCTCCTGACGCAACTGAACGCACGGTTGCAAAGGGAGGCCACGTACCACCGAAATTGTCTCCTGAACTTGTACAATCGTGCACGGAATATTAAAGAAATGGCGGACAAAGGTACAGACGATGAACACGCAACAGCAGGGCTACCTTTCGCAGAGCTGGTGGTTTTTATAGAAGAAGATCACAAGGATGACGAGACGTCTCCGGTCTTCAAATTTGCTGAACTGGCGCATTTATACAAGTCAAGGAGGGAACAGCTGGGAGTCAAGCATGACAGCAGGGTGCATACGACTCGTGTTAAGTAGAGACTGCTTGCATTCTTTCCTAACACGTGTGCACAGCACCAAGGACGCGACGTCCTGCTTTCATTCAATGAAGACCTCGTTGATGCCTTGGCAAAGGCTTGTGAACTGGACAGAGACCTTGAACCTGTCCACATGGCGCGTGCTGCCCAAATTGTGAGACGCCACATCATCGGCGATGCCAAGTTGTTCAACGCGACTCGGTACCACTCATGCTGCTTGCTTTAGGCACTATAATTTCGGAAGCTCCCAGAATCAAGCACCAGAATGAAAGCAAAACACCAGCGGCACTGAGCATCGTCCAGCTCATCAAGTTTGGTAGCATTATGCATCGACGGGCAGTACACCTCGCCCAGTCAGTTACGCCACCACGCAGGAGACGCCCGTTTCATCCTACATCAGCCTAATGCTACATGCACACACACCCAAAAGGGTCGACAGGCTGGCACACATGAGGATTTCTAAACCCTATGATCTAGCCCTGTCCCTTTCCACACAGATGGGGAACAGTGCCTGCTGCCTCTACCGCCAGGAGCAAGTAGTCCGCCGTCCTAACTTAAATGAAACTTGGCTATACACATAGAAAGTCAGTATTTGATGCCTGGTTATGGGTTTCCTTGTAGTCATATCCTCAGCAACCTAAATATGTTAATTAATATCAGCAGCATCTCCCAAAATATGAATAAGAGCCATCTGACATTCAAAACATTAGGTAAACATTCACTGAAACCTTCACCAGCAAACTTTATCTAACTTCTGTGTGTCCTTAGGGTGTCTGCTGGTGGCCATTTTGGAAAATGGCCGCCATAGCTGCCAAGGGGCAGTTGGACGATGGCTCCACATTTAAATTTATTCATAGTATATTGTTCTACTCTGTGCCAAAAATGGTGCTTTTTATCAAAAATGTACAATAGGTTAGCATATCCGCAGTAATATCTGGTCGGCGTGGGAGAATGAATAAATACATAAAAACTTACTGCAAAGTGAGAAAAAAAAATGCTCAGTCAAAATTCGAACTCGCTTCATCGATTCTTCATTCTTATCTGTGTGTTTTTCGACCTATAGATCTTATAAACCGTCTTGTCTTTCACGAGTTCCGCCTCGATTCATATTTTAACACTTTTCCGTACTCTTTTGTTTACCTCCTCTGTCTCACTCACTCTCTTTTACACTCTCCTTGTTGATCTCTAACTCTCTTTCCCAACAATCTATCATTTACTTATCTATCAATTCATCTTTACCGAATTTTTAGTTACTTTCATTTGTTGAACATACTCAACACTTGATTCTTATATGAATGGCCGCGACTTCCTATTTCTTTTCTTTTCGTGCATCTAATTGAACCCCAAGTGATAAAAGAACAATTTCTTTATTCTTGTTCTATAACGAAAATTCAAAGAAGCGATTTTTCTTTTATCTCAACTTTCTTTCTATCCTTCTCTCTTAGCTGTTTTCTTCGTTTCATTCTTTCTCGTTTTCTCTTCCGTCTACCGTTCTTTTCACTTATTTTCTTTATTCTTTCTTTCTTTTTCCTAGTTCCTCGCCCCATTTTCTGTTCTCTTGTCCGTGAGTAACGTTGTTTGGTTGAATAGAGAGAGTCTCTACCAAAGGGAAATTACCGCTGTATCTGTGAACTTAAATGTCAGTCGAGGACGGTCACCAATAATGTCGACGCTCAGAGCATGGTCAAAAGCAGCGTGTAATACGGAATTTATTTCAGCGCCGATCGACATTCGCCATTTCAATGATTTCTCTCATCTGGAACTGCTGGATAATGTTAAAAAGTCAACATCAGATCAATATTCGCGTACGGTGCGTCTAATTATAAGCGTGTATTTATATGCAGAACCAACTTCCCAGATAGACAGACAGTATTATATTCCGTGCTAATAGGAATATATACTTGAACAACACGGTGGATAAAATAAGTAAAGGTTTATTGTAAAAACCAATACAATAAGAAATAAGGTAACAGTTATGCGCACGGTCGTCGCAAGTCAATCCAGTAGTGAGTGCTACTATTGGAAGGTCGGTAGTTCTCGCGTAAGTCTGAGTCGTACTCAACAGATCCCATCTAGTAATATTTACCAATCTCCACACGGAGTAGGATGTGGCACAAGGCCGGATTTAAAGTGAGGCAATCCGAGCCCATAAGGTCGGACAAAAATTCCCCGTAAACCCCACATAAACTGGTTCGGGTCTGTCTACCACCCCGGATGAGACACTGCCTTCAGCATAGCCTCGTCCGGGTTCCTCTCTGCCCGAAGGCAGAAAGTTTGACCAGCTAAGAGCTGAGTAACATATCCCAGCTAGTGTATTTTCTAACCTCCCCACGGGAACAGATGTGACAGAGGGCCGAATCTTATGTGGGGTATCCGAGCCCGTAAGCTCAGCCAAAAATTCCCCGTAGAACCCTTATAAAACGGGGTCAGGTAGCTGTTTCCCGAGGCGAGACTCTACCCTTCGGCATGGTCTCGTCCAGGTTCCTTTTTGCCCGAAGGCAGAGTTCGACCAGCACAGCCGAAAAGAGTTCAGTTAGAATATTTAGCCACCCAACACGAGGGTTGCATGTGGCACAAGGTCGGGTTTAACGTGGGTTCTCCGAGCCCGTAGGCTCGGCCAAAAAATGCCCGTAGAACCTGCATAATGGGATCGGGTTGGTCAACCTCCCCGAACGAGCCTCTGCCCTTCGGCTGAGCCTCGTCCGGGTTCCTCTGTGCTCAGAGGCACAGAGTTCGACCGTCTAGCCGAAAAAGATTTCGGCTAGACTCCGCAGTCCGTTGCATTACGGATACTTATAGGTAGTTACTACGTATAGTGTAGTCACTCATGGGGGTGACATGTTATTCCATTACATCACATAGATAGATAGATAGATAGATAGATAGATAGATCCCTAGGTTTGCTGCGAGGAAAATTGGTGTCGTGCTAGACAATGTTTCTCGCCTGGATCTCTCTTACATATTTACAAATCTACCACTCGTCCATGCTTAGAATATTGTTGTCACATATGTTCCTGTTAGATATTTAATTTTCCTTGAGAAAATCCGGAGAATCTGCAATATCTTTGGTCCTGATCTGGCATCTTGACTTTAGTCACTTTCTCACCGCCGTAATGAAGCTTCTCTGTGTCTTTTCTATAAATACTTTTATGGTAATTGTTCTGATAAACTTTCCTCTAGGGTATCTAGACTTTATGAATTTAAGCGCAGTACTAGATTGGCTGCAAGGTCTCATCATTTTATAGTTGAGATTGTTAGATGTAACCGTAAGTTCTATGTTAACCGTTTCTTCTATCACACTTCTCGCTTGTAGTACTCTCTTCCGGCCTCTTACTTTCGAGTCAACAATTTTCTGTTCTTTTATTGTTCTCGCTCATTAATTCTTATTTTCGTGCCATTTTCCTTAAAGTGTCATCTTTTCTTACGCATTCCGGTCGTGGTATTCTCAGCATCCTTCTGCAGAACTACGTCTCTATTGCCCCAAGTTCCTTCTTCATTTGGGAAGAAACTGTCCAGCATTCACTGCTATCTAAGAGGATCAATGTCATATAAGCGTTCAGCATTCTTTTCTATATTTTTAACAAATTTTTCCTGTTTCACAATACTTTGCTTAGCTTTTGGAAAGCATTTTTGCTAATTCCTAGCTAGAAGAAGAAAAGAAATGCGAAAGCAAACTCGGAAAGAATTTGAATCCGACTTGACGATTCAACTTTCTACGCCGGCAACTGTTACCATATTCGCAATTCTTCATCTTTGATATATCGTGTCACTTTAGGACGTGGGGGATCATGACTCTCCACAACTTTCTTGGTAACTCTGAGTAGATTTTCCCTTTTCATCATGCCTCATAGTCCTGTTCCTCGATCTATTCACACAAGCTCATCAGGTAGATGTCCCGCTGCTTCCCAGTGTCTCTTTTTTCCTTTCAGATATCGGCAATCTCTCCTTCCTCGTTATGTTCTAAGAAATTTCAGCTATCTCTCTCTGACTCCTTAAAAATTTCCTCTTTGCTTGTGGATGTTTCCAATGTATGGCTTTAGTGGTTGACATGTGTTTACAGGTTGTTATCTTCGGATAGCGCCCTTAATCCAAATATGCACTAATTTATGGCCTTTTTAAGAATGCATGCAAAAGTAATTATTTTGCTTTACTGATAAAATTTGTTATAATATTTAGAGTTCATATCAGAAAGTTCTCGTGTTGAACATCTAAGTCCTTTAGCATATAATAGAGAGAGAAAGAGAAAAAAAAAGAGTCCATATAAATGTATATGTAAATATACCCGAGTGGTTAGAACTTTCACTTTCTGACCATGAGACCCGGGTTCGAATCTCACCCTGGTCGATTTTTCAGGAAGGAGACTTCCTAATGTTATTGGTCTAGAGGCGAGGGATCCCAGCGTGAGGTACCTTTGAAAAGTGCCTGAAAACCATACCACGGATTGACCCAAACCTTGTGAGTTAAATTGGGTAGACAGAACACTTGGGGCCGTCGATAGCTGTGCTAGCACGAAGTCGTGACCGACGGTTTGAGTGTGATGGTGTTGTTTAGATTGTTGATCATTCTCGATAACACGCTCTCTCCTAGAAACTGGTCTGCTCAGCATAGTTGCAATATAAACAGGTTGCCTCTGTGGGTGTTGAACAAAGACAAATTATGCCTGAGCGAGTGTCTGCAACAGAGATTGGCTAGCCGCCCGAGTAGACGGGTATCCTCGAATATGAGTGGCTAGCTATTATTATTTCTTGATAGAAGTAATCCTTTCGACTCTCTATGGGAATTCTAGATGTCCGAAAATTTAAGACATGAGAGAACAGATGAAGTTATTTCATCGACTTCTGTTTGCCTGGCCTGGTTGTCTATGTCTGTGCTTTTGTCGAGACAAAGGAATTCATTGCAGAATTGTTTCTTGATTTCTGATTGGTTCACAGAAGTGACTCATTTGATTCGCCCTTTTTCTTCACTCACACTTAGGAGTGATGACCTTTTGTCCCCATTATTTTTATCTTTTTGTTTTTATTTCTTTATGGCAAGTCAAAATGTTTTGCCAATTTTTAATTTTCTATTTTTTTTATTTTTGAAAACGTAAACTTTGTATTTTTCTATCACTACATTCTCATCATCCTTCTGTAGAACCAATTCCCTTTTACCTCAGATATTCTGTACATCTGTGAGAAGATCTTCTAGCATTTATTGCCATACAAGATGATTGATGTTATATAAGAGTTATGTAACTGGAAGAGAAAATAATGATATTATCAAGATGTTAAAAGTTACACCCAACTTCCAGCAAAAGGTTAGGAAAGAAATCCCCGTCAATACTGGAAAGAGCGATAACAGCTATTGAATTTGAGAAACCTATTTTATTGAAATGCTTTAAGATAACGATTACTAAAAGAGAGATTTTTTTAAAATTTCAGTCAACAGCAGTACTGGCTGTTCGCTCAATGAATACTAAATGTTTCCTTATATGGAAACGGCTAATTCTGCCATTACTATTCTGTATAACCACATTTATGTTGCCTCCATTTTTTCTCTCTATCTGTGGGGAGATTGTTCGGTATTCATTGCCATACAAGAGGGTTGATATTACAAAACATTTCAGCGCCATTTTCTTTGCTTCTGTTTCTTAGTACTTTTCAAATATTCGCATAGGAAAACCTTGTAATAATTCTAAGGGGAATATATACCATCGTTTTAAATAAACTTGTGTATTTATATGTTTAAAGAATCACTTGTGAAAACCTAATGATAGTAAGGACTTAAAATATTATGTCATTTTAGATGACAAAGATAAACTTCTACTGATCCCATTATAATTCCCACAAATTAATATACTAACTGGAAAAATATACTGAAAGATCTTTATGCGAAAACCTTCTTGTAATGGTAAGGACTTAATGTGAACTTTTATTTTTTTTACGACATAAGCAAACTAGTATATTTAAAAAATTGTTATGATTCATGATGATATTTCATGATTCTAGAAATAAAAATCTGAAATTTCATGATTCTAGAAACAACCTTTCCACCAGTGATGATTCATGATGATGATGATGATGATTTTCATCATTCTAGAAGTTTTTCAAATGATTCTGAAATTTTTTCATGATTCTAGAAACAACCTTTCCACCAGTGATGATTCATGATGATGATGATGATGATTTTTTTCATTCTAAAAGTAAAGATCTGAAATTTCATGATTCTAGAAACAACCTTTCCACCAGTGATGATTCATGATGATGATGATGATGATATTTCATCATTTCTAAAAGTAAAGATCTGAAATTTCATGATTTTCTCATTCTAGAAATTCTAGAAACAACCTTTCCACCAGTGATGATTCATGATGATGATGATGATGATATTTCATCATTCTAGAAGTAAAGATCTAAAATTTCATGATTCTAAAAACAACCTTTCCACCAGTGATGATTCATGATGATGATGATGATATTTCATCATTCTAGAAGTAAAGATCTGAAATTTCATGATTCTAGAAACAACCTTTCCACCAGTGATGATTCATGATGATGATGATGATGATGATATTTCATCATTCTAGAAACAACCTTTCCAAAGATGATTCATGAAATTTATTTCATCATTCTAGAAACAACCTTTCCACCAGGCATGATTCATGATGATGATGATGATGATGATGATTTCATGTTTCATCATTCTAGATGAGATATTTCATCATTCTAGAAAAAGATCTGAAATTTCATGATTCTAGAAACAACCTTTCCACCAGTGATGATTCATGATGATGATGATGATATTTCATCATTCTAGAAAAATCATCATTCTAGAAGTGATGATTCATGATGAAGATCTGAAATTTTCATGATTCTAGAAACAACCATTTCCACCATTCTAAAACAACCTTTCCACCAGGCATGATTCATGATGATGATGATGATGATTTTCATCATTCTAGAAGTAAAGATCTGAAATTTCATGATTCTAGAAACAACCTTTCCACCAGTGATGATTCATGATGATGATGATGATTTTCATCATTCTATTCTAAAACAACCTTTCCAAATGATTCATGATGATGATTTCATCATTCTAGAAATTCTAAAACAACCTTTCCACCAGTGATGATTCATGATGATGATGATGATATTTCATCATTCTAGAAGTAAAGATCTGAAATTTCATGATTCTAGAAACAACCTTTCCACCAGTGATGATTCATGATGATGATGATGATATTTCATCATTCTAGAAGATCTGAAATTTCATCATTCTAAAACAACCTTTCCAAGTAATTCATGATGATGATGATGATGATATTTCATCATTCTAGAAACAAGATCTGAAATTTCATGATTCTAGGGTTTCCCCAGATTCATGATGATGATGATGATGATGATATTTCATCATTCTAGAAGTAAACATCTGAAATTTCATCATTCTAAAAACAACCTTTCCACCAGTGATCATTTCACTGTAACAGAGTCGAATGTTGAGTTATGTTAATGTATGTTACCCCGTGTTACATGTATTCGTAGTTGATTCTTCTTTCTCTCTTTTTTATACTGAAAATGAAATGAATGAAACGTAGAACAATAACATACAATAATAAGATATGAGACACGTGTTGAAATTAATGAGGATAATGTGTATTTTTCTCTTCGTGTTATTTACCGTATTGGTTTGTGTGTGGTAAATATTCTTCGGCTTAATGTCTCTTTTTGTCTCTTTAAAATTTCGGTTTACTTGTTTATAATTGTTCCGAGAATTTCATCGTCAAGAGAAGCTTTTGAAGCCATCAACTCTCGATTTTCGCGGAGAGGGGAAGATATGCCTGTTTTGTTCTTTTTACTACTGCTACCCTTGTTTGTGGTGGAAAGGTCGTTTTTAGAATGATGAAATTTCAAGATCATTATTTCTGTAATGTTTAAATATCATCATCTTGAATTATAAGAGTCATATTTAAAAAAACTTTTTTAATCGTATTTACCTCAAGCAAGGCAGTAAAGCCACTAAGTCACAAGGGGTTACTGGGTGTGAAAGAATTAGAAAACAGAAACATTATGAGAAACATTATAAAAATAATCAATGTCAATATATATATATGTGTGTGTGTGTGTGTGTGTGTGTGTGTGTGTGTGTGTGTGTGTGTACTAATATGGAAAGAATGAAGATATGCCTATTATTTGGAATGTACCTTTTGAGTTGGACAATCTTGAAAGAGGGTGAACGACATTCTGACATATCGTTAAATGGATGCATTTAGAAAGATAGAGGACTGGTGTTCTCGAGAATGTAGCTAAATAAAACTATAAGTAAGTACTAAGTAAGTACTAAGGAGATAGAATGTCTGGTGGTCAGCAAGAGAGACAGCCAAAGACGTGAGCTTCCAATTGGAGATATCAAAATACAGAAGAGGAATTTAAAGTACCTAATTAGTGTAGCCACAGATGATGGCAAATGCGACAGAGGAATCCGTAGGAAACATTGGTATAGTGAAAGAGGACTAAGCAAAGTATTAAGACATTGGAAAATCTCGATAAAAACTGAGAAGAAATTGTTGAAATGCTAATACGAATCCTTCTTTTTGACAGTGACAATTCCCTCAGAGACGGAGAGATTTGAAGCAAAATAGATTTCGTTTTACAGACGGATCCGGAGAAACCATGGACAGAACACGTGAACAACGGGAAAGCTCTAAAGAACATGTGGAAAACACCCATATTTGAAATCGCTAGTTTAAATATCTATGGCACATTAAGAGGAAGGACGGTTTGGAGAAGTTGTTGCACTGGGGGAAAAGATTAATTGAAAGAAAGATCGATAAACTTACCTAAAGGGTTTCTTTCAGTGGATGTCAGAGCAGGGACAGGACGGTAAAGTGAGCAATATTGCTTAGGGCTACAAGCAGAGGACGTTGTGGAGAGCCATGATCAGCATTAATTATTTAAAATGATTAATTTAAACAATAAAATTACTACCGGGAAAGTAGCAGTGTCAAGGGAATTACCGTCCTTTAGACACACCTTTTTTTTTCAGGTATAAACGTTAAACTTTGCCTGAAATAGAATGCCTGATCGTCAGCAAGAGAGACAGTCAAATTCAAAGAGAATTTTAAGTTGATTATTTTTTTAAAGCATTTCACCCCAAGCAAAGCGGAAATGTCACTAGCACGCAAGGGGTGAAAGTAAGAGTAAAGAGAGGTGTTTGAGGAAAAGGTAAATAGAAGAACGGGGGTCAAGATCAAGACATCAGTAGACGTCGATTGACATTACATTTGAATATTTGATGATTATAGTTATCAGGGAATCAAGTAAGAAGAAGGGAGTTCCACTGTCTGGAAGTGCGAGAGAAGAAGCTGTTGGAGTAGAAGAGGCGGTTAAATTTAATTGTTTCAACAGTGAAAGGGTGGTACCGAGATGACAACCTAGTTGCACACTTAAATTCATGCAGTTAGGGTACCAGTGAAAGTAGCTCGTCGGAAGCAGTTGCAATAAAAATATTTGTAGAAAAGACAGAGGGAAGCCACATCACGCCTGTGAGAAAATGACTGGAGTCGAGATACCAGGTCATGACCGTCTTTGGATTTTGCCAAGATAAACAGCAGGGGTACCAGACCATATATGGAAACAGTATTCAATGCAAGGACGAATGGTAGATTTGTAGATTTCAGGGATGGATTCACACGAGAATAACCTTCTCGAGCGACACAGAGAACCAGCTTTCCTTGCAGTAGATACAGCTATTGATTCCTTGCTGTAGATACAGCTATTCCACCTCGGGTCAATGGAAAACGTGAGACCAAGAAGGCGCAGAGAGACGCTCTCGTGGAATTGAGCCTTAGCCATGCTGATATGAGGCAGGGAGGTTTCTCTATGGTGGGTAAATGAGGGCAGTTTTGTTTTGGAGGCATTAAAGTTTAAAAGCTATTTCCTGCCCCAGTCAACCACATGGAAAATGTGACAGCAATCCGTAAAAAACATTGTTGGAATAGCGAAAGAGGTATTTCAGAAACTGCGCAGAGTATTAAGACATCGGAAAACTTCGCTAGAAACAAAGAAATAAAACAGTAGAGTTGAAGACAGTTGAAGACAGTAGAACTCAACTACTCACACACGTCTACACAGACTATTCATTCTACTCACTCCGCACGCACACACACAGACACAGAACTTGAATATCATTCACCATCAGTTCTTTGTGAACAAGCAAAGTTGCAACAGCTCTGTTAGTTATGCAAAATATACAATTGAACTTACTGTATGTTCTTCTGAATACACATTTTATTTCAATACAGAACTTTGAACATTCTATTCAGAAAACTTGATAATTACAGTTCCTTAGTCAACTAACAGATAAAGGGAAACTACTTTTTCCTCCTTATTATTTACACATTACAAAAATTGCTTTGTATTTGTTGTTTTTAATATATATTTTATCGTTGAAACACAAATCGGTTTTCCATTGTTTTTCCTTGATTTAAAAAAAATGTATAAATGTTAAATGCTCTTCAACACGCAGCCACATTAATCTTTTCAACAAAACACCATTTACATTGGTAACTAAAAAAAATAGCATTTACAAGCTCAAATTTCATTTTGCATTATTATTTCATGATTAAAATTATCAAAGTATATTACAGAATAAGCTTTCATTGAAATATTTTATATTTCTGCCTTTCAATTCTCTATTATATGTTTTGAAACTATTTAACTGTATTTTTGTTTTTGTTTTTTAATTTTTTTCTCTTTCATGGACGCCATGGTCTTTGGAGGCTCGTTTAGAGTTCAAGTTAATTCCCTTTTAAACTTCCTTCACGTGACTTGCAGTAAAATTTTGAATATGTAAGAATTAAATATTACGTGGGGCGGGAGCATTAAAATTTTACAAATACCAAAGTGGGGCATTCCCCAAAATCGGTTGAGAACCACTGGTTTAGGGTATCAACAGACGTTCCAGACAAGGGGCATCATTGAGTGTACAACTTCATATCGTTACTGGAGAAAATTCGATGTTTGATGAATGTTGAAACGTTAGTAGTTTTGGAGTTGTTAAATGCCAGAAGCCAGTTTTTCACTACTGAGTTGTGTCACACTGACTCGTCGTTCTACCTTGTCTTTAAAGACGCTGTATTCTAGCGTTGTCTTTTAGTGTCTCTTCAGTGATATGGTCCACATGCTGTATGGGCGACGGATTAGAATTCCTACTCATCTGCGTTTGTTGATAATTATTAGATAATCTCTAAAAAAAAATAAAATAAAAGCAACATCGGAAAATTTTACTATAAAATGGACAACAGGTCAAAATGAACTTTGAAGAAATTCCTTGAAATTAGTTCTACTTAAGAATAACTGAATATAAAAAATATTAACTAAATATTTATAGAAAAGACAGAGAGAAGCTACGTGACGTAGCTTCCCTGTGCCTTTTCTAGAAATTTTTTCATGGCAATTGTTCTGATAAACTTCCCCTTTGATAACATCGTCTGCATAAATTTAAGCGCAGTACTAGATTGGGAATTAGGTCTCATCATTTTACTGTTGAAATTGCTAATTACAACTGTAAGTTCTATTCTAATAGGTTCTTTTTTTCGAACTTCTCATTTGTGGTTCACTAAAATCCTATCAGCAGAAATTAGCTTCATGTTCACTGAGATAAAAGCATACTTGACAGGAAATAAGACGTACAGAAATAACAGAAAAAGCATGGTAAATTGCATGCTAATTTCATACAATTTATTTATATTTTTGTCTGTATTGGCACGTGTGTAATTTTCAGGTTACAATTGTCTTATGGTACATGCGATAAAAGGGAGAATTTATTCCATAGTATTACAAGCTATACCACAGAGAGAAGTGCGATATGTGTTGTCCGTACCAATGTTCGTGGTGAAGAGATTGAATTTAACATCTTTTGGCGGGATGTCCGTATTTCCGGCTGGAACAGTTTTAGTTGCACGCTGGGAGTGTTTTATGATTTTTATTTTCTATTTATTTTATACAACGTTTAAATATTATCGTTTTATTTTATTTATAATTTTCATTATTATTGTTTTATATTTTGTTTTTATTTATTTATAATAATAATAATAATATTCCTACAGAACTCTCTTTCGGCCTGTTTGTTTCGTGTTACCTACAATCTTCAAAAATTCAAGTGCAACGTTAATCGTCATCTTATGTCTCTTTGAATCCTGAAGGGGGGAAATGACACTACTTGGTTTCAGTGAGAAAAAGAAAGACAGAAAAAAAAAGAAACAAGCCTTGAACGTATCCTGCCAATACCTCATAAATAATGGACTATTCCGCTTTGATCATGTGAAAAGAGGGAAAACGACACTACTTTGTCTTCAGTTTTGAAAATGAAAGGAAGAAAGAAAGTGATATATCCGGGAAAAGGATATATTTGAACGGAGTAGGTAAGTGGTTTTGGCTACTATAACCAAGTAGAATATGGTAGCAGTAATCGACTGGTACGCGTCGTAGTTGCAGATAAGAAGTGTAGATCAATGGTGTAGTCTTAGACTTAGCTCTCAGACTAAAGCTCTGACCTCTGACTCTCCTACACGTCCGTCGATATTTATGACGGACACCAGCCAATCACACTCCAGTGAGGGGGGAACACAGGTGTATGCATATTCCATTATATCAGAAAGAAGGGAAGATAGAATTATTTAACACCGTCTGTTTCGGTGAAATGGAAAAAATTGTCAATTTCAAGTCTTTTTATTTGTACCCACTTCTTAAAATAATGACCAGCATTCATATTTATTATTGTTATTGTAATATTTTGTTAAATTTGTTAAGCTCAAATATTTAACGATACGATAGGGGAATTTCTACTGATATTTTATTGTCATGGAATTGCCATGAGCTTATTCATTCATTAACTTAATTAAGATTCATCAGAAATTTCAAATAGGAAAGCCGTGAAATTAGTGGTAAATATTATTTGCACTCGTTGACATTTCGCACCAGTAACAAATTGTGATTGCCAATGGAGGTCAAGTAACAGGAATAGTCCAATTGATTTTCGAGACACTGTCGTCTGGATTATTTCAGTTCTTCCTCGGATTTCTACTTCAAGCTTCATTGGGGATTTATTCCAAGTGTGCCGCCAATGAAAGTCCCACCGACCACTTTAATTTTCCGTTCTATTTTACTCTATGATCTGATAGACCACCAGTGACATCCACTGAAAAATATTCAGGTTTGGTCTTCCAGCCTGTAGTCAATATAATCTCAGGGCTTTTGTTTATTGTTGTTACTATTGTTAGCGTTGTTATTTTATTGTTGTAATTATTGTTATTGATTTTATTGTAGCTTTTGCTTTCATTCTTGTGTAATTATTGTTGTTTTATTGTTCTTTTGACTTTTAGTTTTATTATTATTATTGTCGTTTGATTTGTTATTATTGTTAATGATGATGTCACAGTTGCTTTTATTATCGGTTTTTGTTGTTTTTGTTTTTTGAATTATTGTTGTTATTGGTGTCGCCACTTTTAGTTCTTGTTGTTATTATTGCTTGTGTTGTTGTTATTGTTGTTGATTTTCTTTTCTTTTTTTTGCAATTATTGTTAGTGTTGCTATTGATGTTATCAGTCATGCAATTGTTATTTTTGCTATTTATTATTTTTGCTGTTAATATTATTCATTTATTGTTATTGCTTTTGTTGTTATTGTTCTTAGTATTTTGTTGTCCTTTATATTACTGTTAATGCTATTGCAACTTTTTCTTTTATAAATGTTAAAGATCTTGTTTTTATTATAGCTTGTGCTGTGACTTTTTTGTTGTTGATTTTCTCGTTTTATTGTTTTGTCACATTATGGATTTCTTTATTTTTCCATCAGCAATATTTTCTCTTTGCTTATCATTACTACTACTACTACTACTATCTACCCTAAAATATAAAATAATACCTTTCCAATATAAAATTACATTTAACCTAATTTTCCGTATCTTATCTTAAAAAATAAAATTCTTGACTAAAAAGAAAACAATGTAAGGGAAATAATTTTGATTAAATTAGCTAGAGTTATCTCCCTGGTTACCTTTCAAGGTTCACGTTGCGTGTTTTAATAAATAGCTAAGTACTTTATTATTTTAATCTGTCCCGAGCTTAACTAAGCTTACTATCAGCAGAAAGTCTGCTATACAGTGATGGCTAACGATCTAATGGTGTGACAGTGGCTCTCACAAGGTGCCTTACTACTGTAACTTAGTATGGTTAAATTTGGCACGCCCAACAATAACTATATAACTAAAACTGAATTAAGTCCCTCATATTTCCTGTAAATTTTTAAAATAACAGTAAGATCCATACTGACAAAATACAACGAAAAAGATAGCGTCTGAAATGTAATAAAATTATTTGAACCGTAAAATGGAATTATTCCCCTTGAAAAAGTTTATTGAACGTTTTCATAAGTCTGGTCATGTTTCGCTTCTGAATTCTGAAGGTTTACATCAAATCTAAATACGGTTCTCCAATTTCTGTTTTTGCAAATTTTCAAACTTTTTGCTTACAAACTTAGAAATTATATAGAGGGTGAATGAAAATTAACTCCCTATTTTATGTATGAGTGACCAGGCAGGAGTTATGACTTTAACATACTTTGACATTTTTTTGTCTTTAGGGTTGGTTAAAGGATCAAGTCTACTATACCGAACCAAAACTTTGGAAGAACTTTAAGGGCGAATACATGTCTTCACTACCGTGAGAGTTCCTGGTGAAATCAGTTGACGCAATTTGTCGGCAGCTCGAGAAGCTGGTAGCGAAATTTCGTGCTCATATCGAATTTTAATTAAATAACCTAATGCTAAAACGCTTTCTTCTCATATTCATTTCTTGTAAAAATTATAGTTAAAAAATAAATTATAGATATTTTAAAATGGGGAGTTACTTTTAAACCACCCTTTATGTGTGTGTTTCCTCTCGTCGTATTCCACGTATGAGGGTCCAATAGTTCAGCTGTTAGAGCTGGACGTCTTGACTAACAATATATACGATTTCATTATAGTACTGAATAGTTGTACAGAATCAACCACACTTTCCGAAAGAACTGAATAGATAGTGCGCCAAACTATCCTCTTCAGGATTTTTTTTTTTTTGTCCTTTTCCTAAATTATTTGCCAATAAAGGTTAATGGACACAGACTGATCTATAGATGTATATATGTATGTACGGGTTGTGTAAGAAATCGGAAAGTATTGGTATAAAAAGCGTTACTGTTCTAAAAATCATTAAAAACTTTAACACTTTTAATATAAAAACACATAGTTTTGTTTTACATTCTGATCTGAAGACGTCTGCCGAACACATGAAGGTGAAACGCGTAGTAATTAAAAAGTGTTTCCATTTTGTTTCATTTCTTCTCATGGTGAGATCTACGACAATAAAATCTCCGAAGAAATTCCTGTATTGCGTCGTTAAATATTTGAGCTTAACAACTATAACAGAATATTGCAATAACAATCATAAATTTGAATATCCGAGGATGCCAGTCTACTAGGGCGGCTAGCCAATCCCCGTTGCAGACGCCTGCTCAGGCACATTTGTTTTTGTTCAACACCCACAGAGCCCACCTGTGGGTTATACTGCAACTATGCTGAGTGGACCTTCATGGAGATTTTAAAGACTTCCACGTCAAGTCGGGCAGATGACAAGGAAGAGACAATTTTCAACAAATGAGTAAACGAATAATGTCCACAATTGGCATCGAACTTATTAGAAAAAAAATTACAATATTGCGAACTGTCAACATATTTAGAGTGCATTAAAAGTAGAAAGCACTCTTTTCTTTTTAAAATAGTGTATTTGCATAGTTTAAAGATATTTTATATACAACAATGACATATACATCAAAGACATGAAATGAGAGTTGCTAAAAAACGTAGTCAAACAATTGGGTCAATTCCAATACATTTTAGTTTGTTAAACTTATCTGTCATTAAAACAAAGGTTATTTGTCTCGGAGGCCATCTAGAAGGTTCAAACACGTATCTTCTCTTTAGAGGCAAGCCTTTACTGGTTTGGGTGCCGTTCCCCGAAGTCAGCTAAAAGATATCTATCTCCTTCGAGATCTTGGGCTGCACCAATCATAGCGTTCATAATTACGCGACAAAATCTTATTTGTCGCAAAAACTGGTTTATGCCATTCAGAGTAGATAATAGAATCTTCCAATAGCAGCAGGAGCAAAGTAGGGATAACCTAATTTTTTATACCTTAGTTACAGTTTCTGAGAGAGAGAGGGAGAGCGAGAGAGAGAGAGAGAGGATTATCTAGTGTGATCAAGTCTAAACAAGGCTAGCACACTCAAACCCTCGGTCACGATGACTAGTAACTTTGTGCTAGCACAACCAGCAACGGCTCCCATTGAGTTTCTTGTATACATTTTCACTCGCAAGGCTTGGATTAACTCGTGACATGGTTTTCAGACACTTTCCAATGGCGCTGCACGGTGGGGTCGCCTCCTCTAGACCGATAGCATCAAGAAATCACCTTCCTGCCAAATCGAACTTGGTGAGATTCGAACCCGGATCTCATGGTCGAAAAGCAAACACTCTAATCACTCGGTTATATACAGTTTTGTGGAAATAAATAGCACACAATAGTTTGTAAATATCTCTCTAATATATATATATATATATATATATATATATATATATATATATATATATATATATATATATATATATATATATATATATATAGTGGTCGGACTGTGTACACCTGAAAGGTGATTCTTTGTTTAGAAAAGCTTTACTATATTGTATGAGGCTGAGCAAGTTTCTTTCTATTATGCATACACAGCAGACTCTTTTTAAAAGCTGCTTATTTCTATTTATATGTACAGGGTTATTCAAAAAGAATGAACCGATTTCATGACGCACTGCTTCAATTCTCAAGCATCGTCAAGGAATTAGTGACCATTTGAAAAATGAGTTTTCTAAGTTTTGAATGGCTGTCACAGGAGCGCTGTAGTCGCGTCGTATCTCCGGCAATGTTCAGTTGTTTGTTTAGCACCGGAATGACGAATCCTCAGCAAAAGGCGTTCTGCGTTCTCGAGTTCGCGAAAACAAATACGGTTGTCACGGTGCAGTGTGCTTGTCGAAGGCAATTCGACGTTAATCCGCCCTCTCCTAAGAACTTTCGACGGTGGTTTAAACACTTTCAAGAGAGTGGGTGTCTGTGTAAAGGAAAAAGTCCAGGATGACCACGAGTTTCAGAGGAACGAGTGGAGAGAATCCGTAAAAGTATTTGCTTCAATTCAAATTAATCAAACTTTAAATCAGCTATTTTTTCTCAAATAATGTTTCAGAAAAGTATATTTTGTCTTTGAAAGAGTTTGTAATAAAGAGAATTATGTTGTGTTGAAAGATTTGTGAATATGGACGATTTTATAGATTTTGATAATCAGAAAAAAAAACGATTTCCATCAATTTAAATTCAGTTTAAAATACAGCAAACTATTTTTCTTATTGGAAATATTACATTTTTAATCTATTAGCTTTGAATTAAAACTAAAACAAAAGCCACAACAAATATTTTCCTGTATTCAAATCAAATGAATTGTAAACCTAAGGTTTAAAAATAAAAATGTGTTGCTTTTTTTAGGTACCTACTTTATCATTTCAGTGTTCGAAAAATAGCGTTCCATTGTTATTTTTTATTCTTTCTAGAATTACTATTAATTTTTTTGTTCATTAAACGATTTTCCGACTGCAATTTCATTATGATCTCCGTTTATTTTATATTGAAAATACTCCCCGACACACATCATTGTTAAGACTCCCATCATTTCTTTTTTCTAAATAAGCAATATGGCTTTCGCGTTTCTAGATCAACTGCTAACGTGTTGACGAGCATTGCTGAAAGAGTCTATCAAACTTTAGATAAATGGTGAAGCTCAGGGCAGTTGCGTTGGATATCTTGAAAACATTTGACATTTGCATACTGGCCTTTTCACAAATTGAAAGGTTATGGTATTTCTGAATAAAATTTTGAACCTACTTATCAAATCATTGAAATTTGTCTTCAATTTCCATAAATTAGATCATTTTCCTGTTTCCAGGTGTCCTTGGACCTACGTTCATTCTTTCATAAATTACCTTCCTGGTGTCATCAGTTCTCAACTCAGTATCTATGCTGATGACCATTATTTACACCTGTCTTAAAGGTAAGTCTGATCGGTTCGATAAGGTCAAATTGGCACCTGATCTTAAAAATAACCAACAATCTGTTGTTAAATAGGGTAAGGAATAGCTTGTTAAATTTAACACCTCAAAAACGAAACTGCTGTCTTTTATTCATTTGGGAGAACCCTTTTCACCCTCCATCAGCATGGCTGATGCTAACCTCCAGGAGAGTAACTTTTAGCTTTCCGCTACCACTTTTTCATCAATGTCGATTTTCATGCAAAAAGTGGATCACAGCTTCATACATGTTTTCTGAAAACCTTAACTTCTCATTGGACAATAAATATTTAAATTATCACGTGTATCTTCACGTACATTGTTCTCAATAAGCAAAACAAAACATATAAGGCACCAGACTGAGTTTTGTAAGGCGCTTTCTGAGTGGTTAACAAATATTAAAAAAACAATTTACCTGCTCACCACTACGTCCGAATAACATCAACCTAGTTTTTGACCTCACGAAAAAACAATGCTTTCAAGATCCTGCCACGTGATTAAAAAACATAAATTGAATGTACAAGCGAACCCAGTCAGTGAGAATTTACGACGACTGGCATTTGCAAAACGAGTTCACGACGCTTGTATCATTACTGCAGCGAAGTACAAAGTTAGAATCTCAAGTTCTTTAACATGAAATAACTTCACTGAAATTCAAGCTAAAATTTCAACGAAACAACTCACTCACCAACTTCTGCAACTTACTAAAAAAAACTATTCAATCACGTTAGTGAATCTTACGAAACTTAAGTACAAACAATTACGGATAATAGTACATTCAACTACGAGCAACGAAAACAAATTAGACATTATGGAACATTCACTTCTCCAACTTCTTTAAAGCTAAAAGTTTATCAACACATTTTCAGCTTTACAAGATTTTTTAAACTCTCTTTCAGTGAACATTTTGAGCGACAAGTTAATTCAACTTTTTGTGAGCTCAGGTAAAAAAATATTTTAAAAGACTTTACCTCAGTCTAAGGGAAGTAACTCATATGATTAATTCATGTAAAACCGTTGACATTTATATACCTGTTAGTTATGAAAAGTTATTTTCTTGTGTTCGTTCTCTTGTTTACTTTTTGTTTGCTTACACATTCGTAAAGTAAAAAAAAATGTGCAGGTTGAGTTATGCCGTCAATACCGCTACAAACTAATTGCACCTTCTCGGACTAACGTTTCAACTGACATGAAGTAGAAAAAATAAATTAAATCAATTTCTAAGTCTGCAGCTAAGAAAGTTGGTTCATTATGTCGTGCTAGACATTTTTTCTCGCTATCTTACATATTTATAAGTCTACCATTCGTCTTTGCTTTGAATACTGCTGTTATATTTGGTCTCGTGTTCCTCCGAAAGAGATTCTTGATAAAATTCAAAGAAATTTAGCGGTATTGACGGCCTAAATCAACCCGAACATTTTTTTACTTTACGAATGTGCAAAAAGCAAACGCAAAAGCAACATGAGAAACAAGAAGGAACACAAAATAATTTTATAACAACAAGATTAATATTTATATTTGTATAATGATGTACAAGCATAGGGGTTACTATTTTTGTTACTGTTATATTCCTTTGACTGAAGTTTTTACTAATGGAATATTTTTTATCTGAGCTCATAAATGTTGAATGAACTTGCCGCTCAAAATGTCCACTGTCAGAGAGTTGAAGGAATACTGTAAAGCTGAGAATATATTGAGTAAACTTTTAACTTTAGAAGTGATGAAGGAGTGTGAGTGTTCCGTAATGAATGTAATTAAGTCTTCGTTGCTTGTCATTAACTTTGTAATGTTCTTAATGAATTTTGAAAAGTTTTGTATGTACGTGTATTTGTGCGTGTGTGTATATGTTTTCATAGCGTCTGACCGCAAGTGGTCGAGACGCGATTCCTTTTACTACTACATTTTAGTAGCGAGGGAAATCGAGAAAGAGGATGAAACAAAGTCGTATCTGCTATTTATAATCAACTTAATCACGTGACAGGCTCGAAAGGCATTGACAGATTTGGGGCGGAATTAATTTTTTGGTCAGGTCAAGAACTAGGTTAACGCTATTCGGACGTCGTTGAGAAACATGATTTAAATATTAAGTGACTAATCAGAAGTTGAGGTTTTCTTAAAATATGTATGAAGCTGGATAAGCTCTGTGATCCGCTTTTTGCACAGAAATCGACATTGATAAAAAAAAAGTGGTTGCGGAACGCTAAAGAAGAATCTGAAATATCATTGGTCCTGACCTGGTATCTCCGTTTCAGTGACTTTCCTATCGCCGTAGCGTAGATTCCCTGTGCCTTGTCTATAAATACTTTCATGGTAATTGTTCTAATGAACTTTCATCTATGGTGCTTAGACTTTATGAATGTAAAGTGCAATAATAGATTGACGGCAAGGTATCATCATTTTACAGTGGAAATGGCTAGATGTCACATTAAGTTCTATGCTAACAGTCTATTTTATTGCACTTCTCGCTTGTGGAACTTTCTTCTGATTTCTTACTTCACAGTCAATATTTTAATCTTCAAAAATGTGAATGTGTAACGACAGTGTTACCAATATTGTAAGGGTGTGTACTACATATATTTAACTTTGGCTAGGAAAGGTGGGATTAAGGACAATGCGTGGGCGCAATGCAATTTATATTTGACGTAAATAGCACATAGTATAAAATACAAAACTGAACGGAATGATTTCAAAACATAACAATTGAATTTATTAAGTATTTGATGTACATGCATGTGAACGGAAAAGGTTAGAAAGAGTTGTGTCTCTTAGACTAGGTAATATTTGTACCTAAGCTCATAAAGAAGAAGTTGATTATTAAACTGTAGAAGAATGAGTTGTTGCATGTTTGGAATTGTGTATTGTACAAGTTGGTAAAAGTTCAGAAGAGATTTCAGAGTTCGTACTTGCGTGAATGTTGGTAATGTTCTGACTACATGGTCAAGACCGGAGTTCTTGAAGATTACATCTTGGTAGCAAGGAGAAAGATGGTATTTATCAATCCACCCACGGGGATCGAATGTGGCACAAGGCCTTTTTAATGTGGGTATCTCTGAGCCCGTAGGCCCAGCCAAAAATAAATAACCATCCAAACCCGCCGAGGGCAGGCCGTCAACCTTTGAAAACCCTCAAATCCCCAAGCAGAAACCCTCTTTTATCAATTCGGGCTTCGTTTTAATTGGTTCCTCTCTGCAGCAGATCTAGTTCGTCCAAGGGGTTAGTTCAATGTTTCCCCGAACGGCACCCCAGCAAGGAGAAAGATGAATGAAAAGAACACGTGTTTTGTTTATATAAGATCGTGTATCACGTGGAAGGCTCCGACTGAGTTGGCGGGAAAATCTGTCCCGTGGGAGTGATTTGATTGGTCGAAACTGACCAATCAGCAAACTAGATTGAAGGTGATTAACCAATGAATGCTTGTTATATATTTTGTAAGATGGTGATGGTGAAAATCACAACAGGAATAGTGCATTTCCTAGCAGGGGTTAACTGGCTGTTGTGGAAGATTCCACAAATATAATGCCAATCTTTGTCTTCTGCCTTCTTAATTCTTGTTCTTTTATTGTACTCTCGACTTAATTCTCTAACACTCAGAAAGTCACTGCATTCTAGTGGCTTTATTGCCTTGCATGGGGGTGAAATGATTAAAAAAAATTTTTAAAAGGGTAGGTTCATATTTTTATTTAAATTGTAAATAGTTCGCTTAAATCAGTTGTCGCCAACCGGTGGTCCACGGACCACTGATAGTCCGCGCAAAATTTTTGATGGTCCGCAGAAAAATTGGGACATTATTTCAATTTTTTTCTTCAGATTAAAAAATGACGATTAAGAAAACGTATTATGGGTGGTATATATGTTCAAGACGTTATGTAATCTCGAAATAAACACAAGTACACAAATGTGACATCATCCAACCATAGTATGACTTGCAAAGTCATATTCAATACTTATGTTACTGAATAGTTTCTTACCATTACTGTTGATAACTAGTTACTCGATGGTTTACTAGTATCATTTTCTACAAACATGGCATAGCAACGGAGTAATAGTGGGATCTTTAAGAATCGGCTTACGCACAAGATACAAATTCATAAGCATTCCACTCGTACTCGAAAACTATTTCTACAAAAAAAATATTAAAAAAAAAAAAATTTTAGTAGACGTTGAAAACGTCAAATCGCCATTACGGATGACATTGTAAACGGTTACGGTAATAGACTCAGTGTTAATGAATGAAAATCTTATTCTTTTTTACTGGAACCTAACACTACTAAAATGTGTAATCTTGAATAAACTTAAACTTTTCAATTTGTTTTTTATTTAAAATTACGCTATAACTTTGTTACCTAACGAGTCCATTTCATATTAATAAAATAAAAATTTTCCGATTGTTATTAATATTATTATATAAATGCATTTACCTTCTTTCTTTCTTTTTTTTAAATTCATATTAGTGGTCCACCAAATTTAAAATTATACATTTTTAGTCTAGTGGCCCATGAAGATGGAAAGGTTGGTGACAAGCTGGTCGAAATAATTCACTAGAGTTATCTCCCCTCAGCAACTCTTGTTGCCAATAGCAACAAAATCGCATGCCAGCAGTGAACGTCGAAGAAGATAAAACTAAAAGAAAAACACATTGAAGTTTCCAAAGACAAAAAAAAATGCAAAGGCATGAAATTGAATCGCCGAGTAGGGATTCAGATGATGGAAAAACGAATTGCAATAACTGTCTTTGTGATCAAGAAAGGTTCGAATGATAAACATTTTTTAATCTGACACAAGTGACAAATGTTTTTTAATCAATTAGTTTTCCGATGTTTGCTTTAAATTTTAGGGTGTCTTTAAAATGTGTCCAGGCCAAAATGAAATGAAATAGCTGTAAAAATGTCTTAAATTAATTAAATTGTTTCAAAATTAAAATAAGGAAATTGTTGTTTGCGTTTACTAACACTGTTTTTAATTCCTTCTCGCATCAGAAGTCAATGCACTAAAAATGGTAACAATTAAATCAATTAGCCGCTTCTTTATAAAAGAAACATTCCAACATTAATTGTCCAAACAAAGACTTACTGACGGTAGAAATTTATAAAATCTTTTTCCTTAAAAGTTAAAACAGTTTTTCAAGAAATTACACTTTTCAAGTTCATTGATTGTTCTCTAGCCGCTTTTTTTTGTTTGTTTTGTTTTTTGGTTTGTTTGTTTTGTTTTTTTGGGGTTTTTTTTTGGTGCAGAGATGGGTACCACCACGGATTTTCTAAAAAAAAAAAAAAAAAAGTTTTTAATTAAATTAAATTAAAATACCTTCTTTTAACAAATTTAAATTTTCAGTTTTGTTTGAAAAATCAAAACCTAAAGCTAATCTGAATTAAAAGAAAAATTAATTTCCGTATATAAGAAAGTAAACTTTTTTACTTTAGGCATTTAAATAAATGACTTCTTTGAATTTAAATTTCGGTTCTATTTGAAAGATGGTAGTCTAAAGTAAAAAGCTAATCCGAATGAAAAGAAAATTAATTTCCTTATATTTAGTAAACTTTAAAACATTGACACGGTTTTCTGTCACTCATCGAATAGCCATATACAACAAAAAATGTAAACGACAAATTTAAAAATCTCTTTAAAATCCAATATTTCTCCTAGAGATGTGTTTCTAAGTCTGTTAGTAAATTTAAGGATTAATTATCTGGATTTTCGAAACAAAAGTAATGCTCACCTTTTACTTTTAAAACTAAAAGTAAAAGAGAATGAAAAACGTTTTATTTTTACATACAATAACCAATGAGATCAAAGAATAGAATTAGAAAAAAATGTGTCACTCGAGACACCATTCATCTAAGACATTTTTTAATTCGGAAAACTTGTTCCTGAACCTATTTGTTTGTGATGAGAGTCGTCTGTGGCGTTTGGTTTCACTGTAAGTCCTAAAAAAGCACGCAAAAAAGGAAAAATAAAACTTAATGAAATACAGAAACACTGTGATAATCAAGAATTGGTAAATTTTCATTTTAACACCCGAGCGCTAATATCCCTTCAAATTTTTCCCAAATAGACTTATTTCCGTGCAAATGTATATGCTGAACTCAAATCAACAATTAGATATTAAAGAAACCTACCTTTTTAGATGTTAAACACCCGAAAAAAAATCGGACTTTTTCCTGGTCTTTCGTCGGCCATTTAGCGGCTTCGCTTATTGATATGTAATTCAGTGCTGAATTCTGTCGGTGGACGTATACAATTTGGGCCTATTTACTCCCTTCACAGTAATTCCTTGTAGTTAACTTTCAAATTAGGGTTATGTGGGTTTTTTTTTTTTTTGTTTTTTTTTTTTTTTTTTTTAACTTTCAAATTAGGGTTAGGTGTTTTTTTTTTTTTGTTATTCTTTTATTTGTCAATGTTTACATATATTTGAAAGTTAACTTTATTCTTAAATTAAGTACAAAAAAAATCACTTTACGGAAACGCGTACTAATTTCTGAAAGAAAATAGTTCAGCAGTAAATGATGCTCAGGTGTTAAAATGAAAATTTACCCAAGAATTTGTTATTTATGTTTAAAAATAAATTTTCTTTAACCTTATACTCAATAGTTTAATGTTTTTATTCTGTTATACTCTTTTATTAATTAAACTTAGTATAAATGAATAAGTTTGAAAGCATTAAGGTGCTACCAAAACAAAAATATGTAAATAAATAAATGACTAAAAATCTAAATGTAATTTGCATTGTGAAAAGAAAAACATTTAAGAGTAAATTTTAGAAAAATTAATGTATCTTTTATGCGAATGGAATAGTTTTGTTGTAAATCTGAAAATTTTCTTGGTGACGAGAACAAATTATGCAGGAAAAAACAAGACAAAGATTTGTTTTTAAAATAATGAAAACTTAAAAGAACAATTTGAATTTAATTACTGAATTAAGTATTGTTTCTTCTCCTTGTATACAAGAATCTGTAAATACAGGAAAACAGAGGCACGTGAAAAAAAAACACCCATATCAATGGATTGAAAAACTGCTTTCAAGAGACTAAAGCTGACTGAACGGGAGTTAATACTCTTTCAATATTGAATTGTAGTTAGTCAAAGTGAGATATCAGAATTATTATTTCTTTTTGTACATCCCTAGCAAAAATAATCTAACAGTTACTAAAAGGAAAAATAAAATAAGTCTTTTAAGGGGTCACACTTGAAAATGGCATTAAACTTTAAATTTTTTGAATCTTCATTTAAAAGAAACTGTTAAACAAACAGCAATGAAAATTGCACTGAAAAATTACAAGTCATTTTTTTTAAATAAATATTAAGAATTTTTTTTTCTCTTCAGTCTGAAAGAAAATGACATGTTTCATTAAAGCGCCAATTGTACTGTATTATTTTTGGTAAAGTTTGGAACAAATTTTCTATATGTTCACATTCATATTGCATTAATTTTTTTACAGAAACATCCTCTTAAAGAATTTCTCTTTATATAACTGCAAAAAAATCAGAACACATACCCAATTAAAAAGTTGTTATATAGGAATAAAGTGTCACTACTGACACTGGAGTTTGAACACAGATCACCAGTGAGAAAACACAGGTGATTCCATTTTCAATAAGTAGATCATGTTATAATAAAGGAAATATATATATATATATATATATGAATATATATATATATATATATATATATATATATATATATATATATATATATAGGAAAAACATTTAAACGATCACTATTTCTACTCTATCCTCTATTACTATACAGACTGCTATTCCGTAACTATTTCTCTATACTGATCACTATACAGATTACTATTCGGTGGTTACTTTTCAAGTGAGTATTATCAAGCAAGTACTATTAGTGCAAGTGTTATTCAAAGGCATCTGACACCAGTATTGTTCAGCGGCATTACTATAGTTATATCTGTGATTACAAAGTCTCTACTACAACAAGCATTAGTTGACATTACAAAAGGGGCAATGAGTGTTCGTTGACATCACAAAAAAAAGAACACACAAGATATCAAAAGGAGGCAGGGGTGAATCATACCCCACATCAATATTTCTCCAAAGTTTTTTAATAGAATAACCTATTCAGTATACAGTACATTCATTAATGAATAAGTACTAAAAATTTCATTTGAATCGAATAATTCCCTGATTTTTGGAAATGACAAACAAAAGGTTATAGGGTTTTTTAATAGGTGGCATTTAAACATGTAACATTTTTTATTGTTTTGTATGCATCCAATATAACTTATATACAAGGTCTGATTGAAAAGTATCAGGAATGCTGCATATGAAAAAAAATTACAACATACATCAATTCAGCATTTAATATCCTTTGAAGTAGTCCCTTTCTGAATCCACACACTTTTTCCAATGCTCATCATTTTTATTGGTGGAAGCATTCCTGAAACTCATTTTCAAGGACTGTAAGCAGCTGCCTCATCACATTCTCTTGGATTTCCTCAACGTCTTGAAACCAACTGAGATTTGATTTCTGAAGTTGAAAAAGTTGCAAGGAGTGACATTTGGAGAATATGGTGGTTGTGGAATTTTGGGAATGTTGTGCTTAGCCAAAAACTGCCGCACAATCAAGGGTCACTGATGGAATCTCTGTGGAGGGGTGAAACGACCACACTCTACACACTTTCCTTCCAATCACTGCTATAAACAACAGAAGTGAGTGACAACATTATAACTTAGAGTGTATGCATGACAAAGTTCAAGGTCAATCTGTGCCAAGTGGCTTCACTACCTTAGCTCTGTTACTATAGCAACAGTCCTGATACTTTTTGATAAGACCTCATAAATATTCTGAAAGGTGGCAATTCAATGTCTCTTTCTGTATTATTCATGTGTAGTTTGGAACTTTTAAATGCTTTTTACATGAAAATGGAGGAAAATAAGACACATTTTCATCTGGTACTCTTTTATTTCTGGAAAGAAAAAAGACTATAAAAGTAACAAAATCATATGTGCTATTTATATAGATGGTGCCATAGCTGAGAGTAATGTTCATAAGTTGTTCTCTAAGTTCAGAAGTGGAAATTTTGCTCTGGAAGACCAAGAACCTACCAGCAGGTTCGCAGTTATCGATTATGTCTAAATGAAAAAACTGAATAAAAATAATTCAGGTAACATGACATGAAACACTGAAGCAGTGGAACAACTTTTATTAATGAGTAAAGTTTTCAACAAAATAGTTTTTTTCAGCCACCATTAACCACTCTAAAATCATTCTGCATCCGAAGAAAGTAATGCTGTGTGTCTGGTAGAATTGGTAGGGTATTGGGTGTTACAAGCTCCTTCCGCTCAATCAGACTTTGAATTCAAACAAGTACTGTTACCTGTTGGAGTGATTATGGGCAGCAATCGATGAAATAACACCTGGAATTGGCCAATCAAAAAGGTGTCATCTTCTATCAGAACAACATCAGATGGCACATAATCTTGTAGACCTGGCAGAAATCAGTTCAGCTTAGCTGGGATATCCTTCCACACTTGCTGTACTCACCTGACCTTGCACTTTTCATTTCTCTGGAAGCCTGTAAAAAACTACTCAGTCCAGTTACCACCCAAAATGATGCCAAGTCCTGGGATCATAGAATCATGAAGATACCTCAAGATGGCAAAATCATATATGAAATTAAATAGATCTATGCAAAATATCTAAATATTGCCTTTGAAATTCATTTACAAAAAAACAATATGAACTTTTGTTCCAATCTAATATTTATAGGATATATGGTGGACTCTCCTATTGTGAACGATAAATGAGGATCAGCACTGTGCCTTTTGTTTTACACTTATGCATGCTAGCAGAGGCTATTGTAGAGAAAATCAGGTGAGGGAAAGACATATTTCATTTGTGCTTTCTTAAGTGGGATACTAGCCGAGCCTTGCTGCAAGTGACAAAGCCACACTGACAGATGAAATTTGTTAAAGCAGGATTTTGATGGCATCTCTGCTTCAGAACTTGATGAAGCTGACCATGGTGCTTCAGTCTACTGTCTTCAAAACCCTTTAACTTAATGAAACATGTCTTACACCACTCCTTTTCATTTGATGATGGGCTTCTCAGGTTTTCAGATCAAAGTTGATACATTTCAAGTTGTCTCTCAATTTGTCTTTGTAGTAGTGTAAGAGAGGATGTCCAGCTGAATGCTTGGAGTTTGGTAGTTGTCCATACAGCACCTTCTTTGGAAGCCTATGCTAATCCATTCTCACAACATGACCAGCCAACCTAAGTTGTATCTTTGCTAGAATTGTTTCAATGCTTGTGATGTTGTTACATTTTTTCAGTATTCCACTATTCTTGACCCTGTCATCCTATTTTATATCACATATGGCATGAAGACAGTGCATGTGAAAGGTGTCAAGTTGATTTATGTGCTTGCGGAACAGGGTCCAAGTTTCAGCACCATGGAGAAGGGTCAAGAGAACGACTGATCTGTATATGTCGATCTTTAGTCTGAGAGACACGTCTTTGGTGTTCCATAAACTATATTTAATTTTACTGAATGCTGTGCTGGCTTTGGCTATTCTGGATTGGATTTCTTTGTCCATTTTTCCATCAGAAAAGACTGTTGATCCAAGATATGTGATCGCCTCAACAGTTTTTAATGCTGTACCATCAATGAATACGGAAGGATTTGTGAGAGATGGATTGCCTGGTACTGGCTGGTACATTAGCTCAGTCTTCTTTATGTTGATAGTGAATCCAAATGCTTTTGCTGTTTCAGAGAATTTATCAAATAAATAGTATATATATAGATATATATATATATATATAATATATATATATATATATATATATATATATATATATATATTTTATAAATTTATGTAAGGCTAAATTTAGTCTGTATATCTCCACCTTACATCAGTAGACAAAATCAGTGCACCATACCACTATATAACAAGCTTATTCTCAGCCTTTTATATATATTACTAACAAATACTGTTTACCACATAAGCAGTAATCTTTAATTTGTATAACAATTTTGAAAAGCACATTTTAATATTTCATCTGTGTTATTTATATTTAATTCAAAATTTTAAAATTGCCATATATAAGTAATGTTTCTGCTGTTAATTAATTTTTTAAGTCCTTGTGTTTTTATAGAAAGATTTTATATTTGTCTTGGTTCAGTCATAAATTAGAAAATCTATACCATTCATAATAAGCATTGTTTTTGTCTGCTATTTCACGTGACTTCAAATTTAGTCAAACAGAACAAAAAGCATTTAGAAAACCTACAGTATTCATAATGGTAAAACAATTTAGAATTATCAAGAAACAATTTTAAGGGAAAGAAGTATGACAATGTGAAAAAATTTATCATGTGATGTGTTTCATCCTTTAGGACTTCATCAGACTAACAATGATGCAACTACAAATGTGCACAAAGGAATAGGGGATGCTGAAAATTTTCTTTTTTAATTTTTCAATTTAATATATGTTTTGGGTATATAAACACAATGTTTCAACATGTTTGGCAGATCTTCTATTATCACAGTCTAGGATATTTAATAACAAAAGTGATGGAAACAAAAAGAAAAAGAATCTAACTGAAATCAGCCCAGAACATAAATTAAATTTAAAAAAAAAAAATTTTTTTAGCGTCCCCTACTCCTCCATGTGGATGTGTAATTATATCAATGTAAACATAAATTTAGTCCAATGGAGTCCTAAAGAATGAAACTTGTCACACGGAAATCTTTTCACTTTGTCAACATTCATAATAAGCATTGTTGTTGTCATCAATTTCACATGACTACAAATTAGCCAAACAGAGCCCCAAAAAACTTTAATGGAATTATTTAAATGAGTCAAAATAATCTGTTTAATTATATTTTCTTAAACTGTACCAATTTATTTTATACTGAATTAATTTTTATTATTGTTATAAATATAAATTTATAAATATAAACATTAGAAAAAATATCCAAATATTTCTCTCATAGATATGTATGTAGCTATGCCTGGAGTAGGAAATTCAAGTGGATTTAGCATAATGACAAAAAGAACTTTAGAAAATAGTAGTGTTGTTGAAAAAGTTGTTTATACAAAAGTTTTAGAGGAGTAAAAGAAGTTTGGTGACATCTTAGATTTCTCTGTTCACTGAATTTCCATCTGTCACAATGAATGGGTGTTCTCTTAAAGAGGCCCCTTGCCATGAATGCCAATTGTTTGTGTATTTTTTTTAGTGATTTAATGTTTGAATTTTTTTTTTTTTTCATAGTAAAGTTAGGTATAACAAAATATGTCCAAGTAGATTGACAATTCTGCACCTCCCAAATAAAAAGCAAAACTAAAATTAACAAACAATTGGTAGAATGCGTCCATGATAACCAAATATTGAAAAACATCTGACACTGGATTTACACCGCTGATATCCTTTTTGTGGCATAGTAGATATAGGTATTGGTTAATTATCATTTGCTGTCATCTAGTTGTCATGAGTTTGTTGGGATTGCTATGAGTTTGAATTTTGGTATCAGAAGGTTTTTATATTAAGATGGTTAGTTTACCGGCATGTTCACCATATTAATCCATAACAATATAGAATATAGACATTCAAAACGAATCAATCACAAGGCAATTGAGTAAGAAACACCGATTATGAGATTTCAATAAAACAACATGCATTATTTATGTACAATTAATGTACAATTCGAGAATACATATGAGTTGAACTTTGATGGATAAATGAGAAGAGATGTATTTGGCTGCATAGAATATTATTGTGAATCTTTGAAAGTGTTTGCAATTGCTATTCAGATTTGTTCATAAAGTTAAACTAAGTGTCCAGTTACGTACAAAATTGTCCTTTGTGCTAGTTCAGTTATTAATGTGTGTATGTAAGTTTGTTTGTATCATTGTTCAGAATTGGTAGGAGTTGCGTACCTTTAGTTGTGTGAGAATATGATTGTTTGTTTACTAATACTTATTAAGTAGTGAGAAAAAATGTCATTTTTTAAAGTTTCGTAAGTGATATTTGGATAGCGTTCCTGAGAGGGATAGAGTGTGCTTGTGGATTGTTGAGTCAGATATTTTGCGCGGCAAAGTCCTGGTTGGTCAGAGTTTTGACTTGCGTGGGTCAGTTTGGCATCTCTCTAGGAATGAAGGTCTGACTGCTAAATTGATTCTATTTTCTTTCTTTTATACTTTCTGGCAAGGAAAAATAGGATCAAAAACGTTTGAGTGCCAAAGGCATTTTTCACGTGCATACATAGTTTTTTAAGGCTTGTTAGCCAATGAGAAATTGAGCTCATCAGAACTAGTGTTTTGATTGGATAACAGGTGTGTGGGTGTAAGAATGGATTGTTCTGCAAAGGGGTGAAAAGGTAACGTGGATTGCTCCATAAGTTCAATACATGTAATAGGAATAGATAGGTTTGCCTATCGTCCGGTTCACACTCCTCTCCAGTCTTTTGAACAGGAGTAGAGGTTTATCTCTTGTTTCCTATTTAGGATTGGGTTTCTGGTTGCTTCTAAAGTCTACTTCAACTCTATACTTCTAAAGTCTCTGCATGAACTCTGAAATTTTATTCCCTTATTAAATCTTGACCTTTTCAAGTCTAGTATTAGTATCTATCTTTCCTGTTATCTAGCCCTTTCTTACGCTAATACAACTCCACACAGTAACACTTTACCTTGAGGGGCCCTTGGGCCTTGTATTGGGTAAACATTAGTAAAAAAAAAAAAAAAAAGAAGCTCAACTCAGACCTTAAGTGAAACTCATATATAGGATCCATCGCTAAAGCTCCTGGAAATATGGTCAGTTTCCTGTACTGCTCCAGTGAGTACCTGACTCCTCCTGCTATGCTCTTTCTTTACAAGAGACAGATCAGGACAAAAATGAAGTATTGCTGTCATATCTGGGGGGATGGTGTTGTCCAGTTTTCACTTTCCAGTCTTGATAACGACCAAAAAAAGTCTTTGTGGGTAATGAATTCTTTTCCACTTTACAACCCCCTTCCCACAGACGAAATATTCCTTCTGATTTCTCTACCACTATTTCTATAGAGAATGTTCAAATGAGCTACATTCCTTAGTTCCCCCAACTCTAACCCTCACAGCTAAGACCTGCAGGGCTAAATACATTGAGGTGAGCCAACCTCATTCTCTTTCTATTTCTTTTTATAAGGAGTAAGTTCCACTCAGATAGCTTCTTCCCAAGAACTGTTGCTTTGTGGAACAGTATCCCAGAAGATTGCTTTCTTGACCTCTACAATCATAACTTCAAGTCTAGGGTTAACCTTCATCTTTCCCACATATTTGTATAAACTGCACCTCTTGAGTGAGTCAAGACTGTAGGTCTTGGCAAAGACCACACTTCTTTGAACCATGTAGACTGGTGCTACAGAATCACAAACAAAGAACTGTACCAAATAGACAGAAACCACATCACTTGAGGATTTTCAACAGGAGCAACAACTAAAATGAATATTACACATAACTAGAAGAAAGTATAATGACCTAATCAAGATGCTGACATTCCATATTACTTCAAACAAAAGGTTGGGAAGGAAACCCCCATCAAGAGCAAGATAACAGCTACTGGACTTTTGAAACCTATTTTTCCAGAAAAATTGTTTTAAGAGGAAGATTTTTAAAATTTCAAACAACAGTAGTACTGGCTGCTCAGTCAACACATACAAATGTTTCTTTATAAGGAAATGGCTAATATTATCATTACTCTTACCTCTTACACAACAACCACCTTCAGTAACCCTTTACTTTGAGTGGCTCTTGGGTATTGTATAGGGTGAACATTAGTAAAAAAAAAAAAAAACAAACAAAAAAAACACATTAGTTTTAAAAATGTGGCTTGAAATGGAAAATCTCAATATGGAAGAAAATGTTAAATTGCAATTAAACTAAAATTTCTCAATGGCATTTGAAATAGCAGTAAGACTTAATAACAAGTAACAAAATGAAGTGAAATGTCATTAATTGAATTTCTATTTTAATATATTGATCTTTGTTTTATGCAGACAGATGTGGTACCAGTGGTATCAAGATTATGTTATTGCAAGTGAAGAAAGATACAAGAAGGTAAGTCAACTCTTTTGAAGTGATGTCCTTGGACAAAACTTTCATGACCCAGATACTTTTCTCCACTTCCCAAAATTATCTAACTCTTTTAGTCTCTCTCTCTCTATCTATCTATCTATCTATCTATCTATCTATTTGTCTCTCTATCTCATTCTCCCTCTATCTCTCTATCTATCTCTCTCTGTCTCTCTATTTGTCTCTCTATCTCTCTCCCCTTCTCTTTCTCTATCTATCCATTTGTCTCTCTCTCTCTCTCTACCTGTCTACCTACTTTTCTATCTTTCTCTCTTTGTCTCTCTCTCTCTATCTATTTGTCTCTCTCTATATATACATATATTTATATTTATTTATCTCTCTCCTCCTCTATCTCTCTATCCATATGTATCTCTATCTCTATCTATCTATCTATCTATCTATCTATCTATCTCATTTCTCTCTCTCTCTCTCTCTCTCTCTCTCTCTATATATATATATATATATATATATATATATATATATATATATTTTTTTTTTTTTTTTCTGAGGAGTTAACCAAAAATTCAGTGAACCCAAAGTATTCAATTGCTTCTTAAAAGAAAAATTGATATAGTGTAAAGTTCTTTATTTTCTGGTGGAATAATGTTCAGTATATGGATTATGGGCATTGACGAGCATGACATGAAACCAAAGAATGTAACAAGTGAACATATTGTAGGGGAGTTGCTGAGTAAATAATTATAAACCCCCTTTATATCTGCAAACATACTCATAAAAAGGAGAAACAGCAAGATATTAAAAGCAATCGTTTGTGTTCACTAGATGATTGTTCAAATCTGCCAATAATTGCTTCTTCTGAAGAGACTTGAAGCTGCAGAAATGTGGTTCTACAGAAGGATGTTGGGGATACCATGGACCAAATATGTGAGCAACAACAAAGAAAATGGGAACAAAAAGATACTTATACTTAACATAAGAAAGAGACAGTTGAAATTTCTAGGACATATAATGAGGAAAGAGGGATTGAAAAATTTGATACTCACAGGAGAGATTAAAGGCAAGAAGGAGAGAGAAAAACAATGCATAACTGACCTAGTGAGCTTGAGTAAATGGATGGCAGAACAGGGTTTAGGAGAGATAAACAAAAAACAAAATTTACTAAGAGCTACAAAGGACAGGAAATTGTGGAGCACCCGATCACCAATATCATAATGGGACATGGCATATAGAAGAAGTTATTTATTATTTTTTAATATATTTGATGTCACATGAACATGATATTATTTTTCATTTTAAACATTTGATATTACGTGAATGTGTTCCTATATGAGTTTTGAAAATTTAAATACATTTTAAATTGTGAGTCCTTCTATATAAATAAATGCGAATGTCTGTGTATCACACTTTTTCAACTTTACTCCTAGAGGCTGTAGCCCAACATATCATAAGATTTTGGAATCAGGCTGACTCCATGAGCAAAGTAAAATCATTCCAGGCCAGATCCGGAACCATATTCCTAAAATTTTGGATTCTCAACTTTTCATTACTGCGATTTTTAACATGATTTTTTGCAATTAATTTTTTTGTACAATAACAATTTTTATAACTTGGAAATAAGTTTGGCAATAATAGAAATTAATTCAGTAAAAGTCATCCATGAAATAAAAATAATTGTTTGTATAGAAAATAAGGACCTACATACATCAAATTGTCTTTAAATTAAGTGGCAGCAGAAGAATTATCATTGAACTTTTAAAAAGTAAGCTTAAATATTAATGCAATACTTAAATGCAGTGATCAATTTTGAGTTCTGTTGTTTATTGTTGCCTATTGCATACGGCAGCAGTATGACTCACAAAAAGAAATCTCTGCCAACAGAGGACCAGATTGCAATCAAAAGAGCTAAAGCTGCAGTGAGGAAAAGAAAATTTGGTGCAAATGAAAACCCAGATCAAACAGCAACCAGGAGAGCTTCTAGTGCTGAGAATATGCAAAAACTTAGGGACTCTCAAACTCCTGAACAAGCCGAAGGCCCAATCAAGAGCACTCCACAGGAGCTAACTTAAATGCTACTCAATAGAGCAACTTTTAAGCTAGAAAATTATACAATACAAGGCCCAGTAGCCACTCAAGGTAAAGGATTACTTATGTTGTTTTATGAGTGTAAGAGATTGCAAGAAATGAAGTTCATGGCGTTATACAGGAAAAATAATGGTTAAACTTCGACTTGAAGTAGTCAACTCTTCAAGTCTAGGCTTAACCATCATCTTTTGTCGTGACTGAGAAAAAATCCTGCCAGGAGTCTGTTCCACAAAGCAGCAGTTCTTGGAAAGAAACTGTCAGAGTAGAACTTAATTAATGGTTTTAACTTAATATGAATAGCTTCTAAAATTTATAATCTTTTTTTACAGTTTGTTTTGCAAAGTATTATTGTGTTATTTAATTTTTGTGTTTCTGTGCATGTGTTGCTCTTTTGTGCTAATTGATGTGAAAACAAACCCTGTTTAAAGAATTAAACTTAATATAAGCTTAATAAAATAATTGGTTTTAATTTCATTAATTTTTTCCTTTACCTTCAGAAAATCCAATCCCTTCGTTCATCTTGCCGACAACAAGTGAGGAATCTTGTGGTAAAACTACATAAAGAATATAAGGTGTGTATCTTGTATGGAATGGATATGCAGGTGGTGTAATAGATAATGTGTTGGAATGAAAAATTGAAGAGCAGAGTTCAAATTCTACTCAGGTTCATTACATTCCCTTACATGCAAATACACTTGGAAAAGATATGACTCCATCTCTTCTCTCCCAGCTATGGATGCCACAATTTTGTAATTTTACAAAATAAATATTCTCTTTTTAAATTGGGTTCTATAATTTTTTGGCAATTAGTCTACTGCAAAAAAAAAAACAACAACCTACTACAGGAAAAATCATAAGAAGTCATTCATGAATCATGAGACATGATTGCCCAAAATTTTATTAAATATGACACTTAACTAACTGACTGAGTAACAGGTCCCTATGAAGGTAGTTTGTTAATTGTGGTTTATAGACATACCTCACCAAAGCAAGAGAAATGAATTTTCTGTAATGTTTTTATTGCATCATTTTATATAAAATGAACTCCAGCAAATTGAAATATTGAAATTTATTTTTATTAAGCTATTTTTTATAAAAAAGGCTAATTGATAACCAAGAGATGTCAAAAGAATGCTTGATATAAGGATAAAAAAGAAGAGCTTTTTTTTTCATTTTTCTTTTGTTCTTTGAGACTGGTGAAGGTTAAAATATATCCAGAGATAATTATCAATAGTACTGTTTTTTAAAAATGTGCAGGAAACAGAAGATTGAGCAAAATTTTTTGTTCCAAGTTTTTAATAATTGTCAGCATATTTTTTTATCCGAAATCTTTTTATTTTCACAATTTTCGTTTAAATCACACATTAATGGACAGTCCACAAATTTTGATACATCAATGCAGATGTCAACTTCATTACCAGCCAATTTTTTTTTTTTACATAAATGATCTGCCTAAGATCTATGCTGATGATACAATGATATATGGATGCCCTTCCAAAATTCTAGATCATCAGTGCTCTCCTCTGACCTAACTCTAACATTTCAGTGGGAGAAAAACTGGCTGGTTACATTCAATGCCTCGAAAACCAAACTAGTTACATTCCATCATCACTGATCAGACCTTAAACTATCACCAGTCAAGATGAATGGATGTTCCCTGAGAAAGGACCTGTGCTTTAAGCAACAATTGGGCCTTAAACTCAGCCCAGACCTCAATAGAAACTTGTACATATGATCCATCACTAAAGATGCAGGAAAAATGGTCAGTTCTCTGTAGAATTGATCAGTAAGTTTCTGGCTTTCAAACTATCCTCTTTTAATTTAAGAGCCAATCAAGCCTAAAAATTGAATACTTTATCATATTTAGGAAGGAGCTGCCCAAAATCAATTTCCATCCTCAATAGAATCTAAAAAGTTTTAAAAAAGCATTCTTTTAAAAAAAAATTATTTTCCAAAATTGCAATCCCATCTCTCACAGACAAAAATGATCGAAATTTTTTGAAGCTCTATCATTACTTCCATGGAAAGTACTTCAACAAACTACATTCTTTAGTCCCACTAGTTCTAACCTGCACAGCTAGGACAGGCCTTGTAATTCGACAAAAAGGATTCACAATTGAATACAGATGTTCAGTTGTTCCAAGCATATTGATTGATTGGTTTGTTGTTTACCTCTTATCAACCTTGCAGCAGGTTATTTAATGCCAGGAAATATTTTTAGATTGGAAGATTTTATTTTTTGGAAATAATAATGATTTACGGACACAATTGTTGCTAATTAACCCATAGCTGATGGAAAATTTCTGCAATTCATACCTTTCCCAAAAAAATTTTATGTTCTCTAAGTGAATATAATAACCCAATGATCCTTTGTGGAACTTAGCTCTTTCATTAACAATTCTAAAAAAATTATCCAAAAATATTAAAAAACATTGAAAAAAACAGCATCTGGTATTCTCAATCTCGGTACTGACCAGGTTCAATGTTGCTTAACTTTGGTGAACGTACAGAACTGATGTTTCCTAACATAGTATTTTTTTTTACAATGATGTTCACATTGTAGCTATGCAGCTTCAATAAGCATCAAACAGGAGAACAAAACAATTAGTTGTTAGCTATTATATATTTACATAGTCTTTGAAAAAAAAAAACAACATTCAAAAGTAGTCAGGAAACTAATAATATAATATGAAAGTTAATATGAATTTTGTCAAATTTGCAAATAACACTAAAATGACTTATTTGAAAATTTAATAAAAATATTGATAGACAGAACTTGTTATATATATATATATATAATGGACTCTCCTGTCTTTTTGCTTATGTTTATCTGATAAATTATTTAATTCAGTTATGAAATTTTGTGAAAGATAATCTTAAAGTGACACTTAAGACCCTCTAGTGATTTACAAAGGAGGCTAATATGGAGCAAGTGTGAGGATTGTGAGAGGAGATCACTGTTAATTGGCTGACCTTTTAAATTTTGCTCTCACTTGAAGATGATTCAGACATGCAGATTGAAAACATTAGTCCACTAAAACACAAAATAATAATCCATTTTACCTTCCAAGGCTAAGAGCTCAAATAGTGTTATGTGGTATATTGACAAACAACAAGTATTTTCAGCTTGTCTTTGTATCTTAGCCAAATGGTGTCCTACATTCCTGTAGCTCTGATATATAAATGAACTCTGAGGTCTCTCACTGAGAGGTGACAGTCTGTTTCATGCATCTTGAACAAAGTCTTCATGACATATGGATAGTGTTTTGGCTTGACTATTTATTAGATATAATAACACCATCGTTAACAGATGGAACAGTATGGCATCTTATGATAAATAATTTAACATGCTTTATTCTCAGAGACAATAAGACATGCACAAAACTATATATACATATATACAAGTGTCCCACACAGGGAATAATATATCTACTCAGCAAACGTTTTCCAAAGGGAAACAGCACCATGGAGATTTAATCTGTTGGGGATTTTTAATTATATCCTGCTTGGGTATCTAAATAGGGGTCTGAGCTTTAAATGCTTCTTTTGTTGGCTACAATTGAACAAACATTTAACTGGAATTTTAACAACCACTCTTGTCACTGTATGGAGTGAATAAATTCTTGCTCACATGAACCATGTGAATTATTCTCCACTCCATACCAGATAATAAACTTTTTTTCATTTGTCTTTAAGTATGTTACATCATCTCTTGTATATAGTGCAATTTTTTTTTATTAAGGTATTTTACATGATATTCCTTCTTAGTTTTCTATTTTCAAGTAGCATAGTAAAAATTTGTTTTTGTGTCTGCATTTGAGATAAGTTCTGATAATTTATTTAGTAATTTGCATTGGTCTAGGAATACTGTCTACATTGTTCAGACTGTTGTCTTCATCTCTATTGCCATATTCAAGACTTCTTCAGGTGATTGGAATTTCAAACTGAACCCTTTATTTCATCCACTGGAGTATATTGTTCTAGTTCCATGTGCCGTGCCTCTTCTAGATGTTTCAGTTATCTCTCTTTAACTCAATCCATCAATTTTTTGTTCACTGCAGTATTGAACTCACAACTCTTTGGGTCAAGTCACTGGATCCAATCAATGGTTTTATCCACTGGGCCATGTGTCCATCATTGTATGAATTTTTGGGACTTATAAACTTAATGTCTCAGTATCATTTTTTTTACCAGCAAATTGCAATATGAGCTCTGATAAAAAATGATAATAATTACAATACAATCTGAGAAATGGTAAATAATTACAATACCTTATCTCAGAAATATAGACACATAGAGTGTTATAAATGAATGCTTTTATAGATTTATAAGTCTGGATTTGTATATAACATTATATATACATATGAATAATAATAAATAAAATTAAAGATTCATTTATCTCATCATATCATAGAGTTTCATAGAGATAAGTGAACATCGAATTTCATTTAATACTATTAATGCTCTATCCCTTGATATTGAGCACTATTTATTACAAAGACTGCATGCTATAAAAGAGATTTTTTCTTCTTTTTTGTGAAAGACAATCTTTATTTTATATATATATATATATATATATATATATATATATATATATAATCCTGCCAGAAGGCACATATTTTTCTAACAAGATTTCTCAAGCTGGTAGAGTTAAATAAATAAATATACTATGGAAATAACATTTAAGCAATGAATCAAAATATATCAGATTAGTAAATGGAAAACCCATTCCTATATATATATATATATATATATATGACAGCCAAATGTTTATAATTTTTGTTTTTTTAATCATTTCACCCCAGGCAAAGTGATAATGCCACTAGGATGCAAGGGGTTACAGTCAGTGAAAGAGAATGAGAAGAGCTGACTAAGGAGAAGTGAGGAAAAAACAATAAACTAACAGAGTTCAGGAAGACAGAAGATGGCAACTGACATATTGCATTTAAGCTTTTGAAGACTGTAGGTGGCAGAGAAGCAAGAAATCGGATGAGAGTTCCACAGGGAAGAAGTACAAAAACAAGAAAACTCTTAGAATAGAACATACGGTTACATCTAGCTAGTCCAACAATTAAAGAGTGAGATCTAGTTGCCAATCTAGTAGAAAGCTTAGATTCCTGAAGTTGAGGTACTTGTCGGAGTTAACTCCTCCTCCAGTCCGTTAACCCTTTCACCAGGGTCTCTCTTCCCTGGCTATAAATAGCCATGACTCTTCAATCTCTTTTTTTCCTTCAAACCTGTGCACTGACACCTTGAGGTAAAAATTTTTTCCTTTAAGGGACTATCAACCTTGAAATATATGAGCGCTAACAAGGGATAATTTTTTGGAAACAAACAAATAACACAATATTCACACACGCATCACATTTTTGATATTCAAACACTATGATTACATACAGAATATTCACACATTTCATAATTTACAGAATATTCACACACGCACATACAGAATATCTATACTTGTACAGAATATTCACACACACTTCATCCTTTGTACTGTTTCCATGTATTGTAAGTTGTTATTAATATATATTTGTATATACATATATTATCGGTCTTGTGTTTTTTTTGCTTTCTTTACCTTCTTCTTTGGACTTAATTCAAAACAACAACCTTTTTTATGTAGTTGGGCTTGGGCAGGAGTATTCCAACCTATACATGCATTTATTCTATGTCTGACTTCTATCGACAACATAACAGCCACGGCCCCACTACATACTAAAGGAAAAAATTCATCAGAACAATTGCCATGAAAATATTTGTAGAAAATGAGAAGTCAAGATGCCAGGTCAGGATCAATTATATTACAGACCTTTCTTTGAATTTTGTCAAAAATCTCAAGATATATAGCAGGAGCACCAGACCAGATATGGCAGCAATATCTAATGCATGGATAAATGGTAGATATATAGATGTGCAAGATGGATTCTGGCAAGAAAAATTGTCTGGCACAACACTGTGATCCAGCTTCCAGACCTAGCAATTGATTCAATCACACCCCTTCACATTGTATCTAATACTTTATCTTTTGAATAAGTTATATATCCAACACAAATCTTAAATCTACTTTGTCAGCAGAAAGAAGAAACTAGAATGCAACTGATATTTTCTTCCTGTGATAATAATTTTTAAATTTTTAGATTGGTTGCCAACCATTCTAAAAGAAGGAAAATCCTGGAGAAATCAACAAGAATTCACTCTATTCTTCTTCCCATGGATGCATGGCAATTCAAAGATAATAAAAGGAATTAGTGGAGAGCCATTATCACATGAAGGGATATGGAATTTTTTTTTGTCATTTTTCCCTAAATTTACATGAAATGCCACTAAGATTAAGGTTACAGGGAGTGAAATAGAGAAGAAAAATTAGTGTGTATAAGTGAGGAGGACAAAGGAAGAGGTTTTTGGAAGACAGAAGATGGCAATTGAGGTTGTATTTAAATTTTTAAAGATTATAGGTGGCAGGGAAGCAAAAAGCTGGAAGGGAGTTCCACAGGTGAGAAGTGCAAGAAAAGAAGCTATTAGAATGGAAGTAGTGGCTGCCTCTAGCTCGCTCAACAATAAGACGGAAACCTTGTTACCAATCTAATAGCATGTTTAAAGTCATGTACCTGAGGCATTGGGGGTGTGGAGAAGCACATCAGAACAGTTGCCATGAAAATATTTGTAGAAAAGACAGAGGGAAGCCACATCATGTCAATGTGAAACTGACTGAAGTTGAACTGTCAGGTCAGGATCTTTTATATTACAAACACCCTGTTTGAATTTTGTCAAGAATCTTGAGATATACAGCAGGAATACCAGACCAATATTCAATGCACGAACGAATGGTAGATTTATAAGTGTGCATGATGGATTCTGACAAGAAAAATTGTCTGACACAGCACAATGAACCAACTTTCCTAGCAGCAGACTTAGCAATTGATTCAATATAATCACTTTACTTCATATCAGTGGAAATATGAGGTGAAGAAGGCTCCTCAAAGTGGGACAGTTGGGATTAAAGTCCCATGGTGATGTGTTTTCTGTTGGGGTAGCCTCTTCTAGGTAGAAGACTAAGCTGCCTAAAGAGGACTGCCACTCTATCAAAGATCTGAGTATTTTAAAGTTCACATCTCAAAACCTTTCTGCAGGTTTACATATGATTTCTAAGTTCTAATGGAAATTCTTTGGTTTATGTTTTAGCAAAGGTAGAGTTCTCTAGCAGGGTAAGTCTAAATCACCATTACGACTTGAATTTAAAGGCAAGAATGCACAAGTGGTTGACAGAAAGTTTTATAAATGATACAATAAGGATTAGGATTGACATACAAAAGGTAGGTAAATGTCTCATTTTATCAATGGTAGTCTGTATACAACAACAGATACTATACAATTGCTACTAAAATAAAACAAGACGTTGCTATCTTTTCCATCAGATTAACCCTTCTTATTAGTCAAGATGTGCCTATGAGTGCCTTCAAATAAATGGTTGTTTATTTTTAAATTTTTGTTGCTGTTTTTCAGGTTGCAGAGCAAAACTTACGTGAAGATTATGAAAAGAAACTGGCTTCTCTGAAGTCCACATTTATGAAAAAAAACACTGAACTTAAAAATTCACTTCGAATGTATGAAAACGATATAAAACCTTCCAAAAACTCCAAGACTAGTATGGATATTGTTATGGTCAGTGACATATTCTTCTTGTGACATATTTTTCTTGTAAAACATATATATATATATATATATATATATATATTTATATATAAACACATAAAATAATAACAGATATGACATTTATTTTCACAACACATTTCTGAATTTCATGCACAACAATGCACCTGATCTATGAAGTGTGCATGAAATTCCAAGTTGTGATATTGGTGAGAAAAAATGTATATTTATTATTGATACATAATTTATAGCTCTATTATTTTACATTGAGCACTATTTTATTAACACCAGCACTCAATGTGTGATATTATATATTCATATTCATATATGTGCATATGTATATATCTATGTATATATAAATACTCAGGCCTGACAATTACGTCTAGCATGAAACAGCCTGTCGCCTCTAAGTGTTGACTTCAATGTTCACTTTTATATTTACACAAACTATCTCTGATATTTTGCACTTTATCCCATAAATATAGCACACCTTAATTGTATATTTTTTCATATTTTCCTATATATATATATATATATATATTATGTATATATATATATAAATAGATATATATGTGTGTGTATATATATATATATATATATATATATTATATTATTTTTCTAACACAAAGTGGGAAAAGTTTGCTAGTGATGCATTGGAAATTTTATGACAAAATGGAAAAAGTTTACTTGTGACGTGTTTCCCCCTTCAGGACTTCATTGAACTAAATTTGTTATGTTAGTAGGACTACACATGCCCATAGAATTTTTTTTATCCAGCCAAATTCATTTAGAGTCTTTTTCATTTTTTTTCCATCATTTTGTAAGTAGGTATTCCACACTGTGATATCACCTGTAACAATTGTCTCAAAAAATACATAGGAGAAACCTCAAAGAATCTAGATAAATGATTATATGAACACAAAAGGGACATTTTACAAAATAATATGGTGAATGCATTGGTTGCTCAACATAACAAGACTGACTACAATTTTGATGTAAAAAATGCTACCCTGATCAAAGAAAGCATAATTCACTACAACATAAGTGTCTAGAGAGTGCCATAATTGCAAGGTCATCCACAGTAAATTTGCACCTTGGCTGTTATGACATTTCATCATTACTGGCAGATCTTCCAATACCAAAGTGTGGGATACCTACTTATAAATGTGATAAAAAAAGGAAAAACTCTAAAGGAATTAGGCTAGATAAAAAAAATATCCCCCCCATGTGTACTCCTACCAATATAACAAATTTAGTCTACTGAAATCCTGAGGGATGAAACACATCCCAAGTAAACTTTTTCCACTTTTTCATGCATAGACATTTAAATAGATAGATGATAAAAATCTTACACAGCAATATAAAAGTTTTTTTTTTGTGCAAGATATAAAAAATTTGCTTTCAACCAGTTGGCAGAAACAGCAACTCTTGAAAATAGGTACAACTTAAAAAAACAAGATGACCACTGCGCAAAATCTTAAAGGAAAACAGATTTATTTACAATACAATTTACAACTGTAAAAAACTATAATACAAGAAGGGTGGGAAATTGCACAAAAAATTCTTTTTGTGCACCTCTTTTGGCAGGATAACAATTTAAGGCAATAAAAAGATTGCACTCAGAAACAGGAAAAATGTTGATAAGACTAATGGATCCATATACAAAATATATCCATTCAAAAATACTTTTATATACCATACCTATAAACATTAATGTGTATGTCCCAATCCTCATATGTTGGACACTATTGTAAGTTATGCTGTCTAGGTAGTCCACCACTAGCAGTAGTTTACCTACTTCACACCGCTAGTGAGTATTGTATTTTGTTGATATTATAAAGATTACCATTCCATTTCCAACCTCCATTTTGGTTATTCCTCATTCAGTAACCTTTTCTAGGTTACAACAAATATAAAAATAAGGGAAAATTCGGAGTAAGAGGATTCACAATATGGCACCCGGTACAATATTTTAAATGACACCAACCTGTTGTAACAGCTCTGTAAAGGATCTCTCAGCATGAAGGGGATTTGATGTAGGCAAATTGACAGAGGCAAACTTGATTCCCATTGGCCAATATATATAAAATCCCCTTCCGAGTATTCAAAAAGAGTAGAATTCACAAGATCTTGGCGCTTCGCCGCTTGAGCCTAAAAGGCCATAAAAATGCACAAAATTTAACATTTTTTTTTACAACAAAATAAAAAGATATATATATATATATATATGTTGCAACCTAGAAAAGGTTACTGAATGAGGAACAATGAAGGTTGGAAATGAAATGGTAATCTTTATAACATCGTCAGAATACAATACTTGCCAGCGGTGTGAAGTACGTAAACCACTGCCAGTGGTGGACTATTTAGACAGCATATTACCCCCACTTACAATAATGTCCAAACTATTTATGAGGATTGGGACATACCCATTAGTGTTCATATGTATGGTATATAACAATATATATGATTTGTATATTTCTTTTCTTATGTATATAAAAGTGCTCTATTGTAAATATTTTTAAAAGAGCATCTTAATACACTTAAGAAAATAACATTTTTTTATTATTTACTCATTAACAGCCAGTTTCATGCAGTGCAATTTTTAAAATGGGCATTTGTTTCCTTTGGAGTCTTTGGGATCTCTAGTTCTTTTTCACATTTTTCAAAATGAATGTGTAAGTATGGTAACAGTTTGAAATAGTCTCATTCCTTCTGTTTATTAATCCATTCATGTTCTTGAATTCTATGATTTACCATTTCTCCTTTATACACAGACTGCAATTTCTTCCTCTGGTTTTCATTGTTCTTATTATGTTTCATTCTGCTAGCTGTAATTTGAAAAAAAATTAAAGGGTATTTTCCCCGAGAACATGGTTACTATATCAGACTAATGCTGTGGTTATTATCATCCTCATTCATTAATATTGTAAATTATTTATCAAAATTTTGTCTTCTTGAAGCTTAGTGATTCTGACAGTGAGGAATCTAATGGTAGCAAGATCCATGAGAAATGCCAGAATTCCTACCAACTACTGCAGTCGCTGCTGGATGAAAAAGAAGACAAGATATCTGAAATAAGTATGACGACTTTTTATTTTCTTTGGGAATAAGCATTCAAAAACATTTCTCAGTGTTGACTTATTCATGAAATTCTTGTCACTATACTGACAATTTCTTTAGAAAAGAACATATAACAATGACAATAATACTGAGATTTTTTTTAAATGTTGTGTCTCTTCAGGATGTTATCAATTATATCTCTCAAGAGATTCCATTTTGTTTTTCGCCTGTCTCTAGTAGTGCTGCTGTGACAGTGTGGCTATAACAGCATTGCACTTGATATGTGTGAATTGGCACCTACTTTGTGAGTGGGTAGAGGGTTACTGAATGAGGTTGTTGTATGGACAAAACAGTAATATATATACATGTATGCATATGTACTTACATGCATACATAAAAAAATTATTTAAAAAAAAAATATTTTTAAATTTAAAATTACCATCATCATTTATCCATGCACATAAGTAGTTGCATCAATGTGGAAGTAAGTGCAGATTATGAGGATATGTAGGATAGAAAATGGTTGACCCTCAACATGCAGAGGTTACACGCAGTATGTATGTCAACTGTTGATATCATAACTGCCATTACTCACAGAATCAATGAGACATGAGCGAACAAATACATCTCAAGGACAATTGAATTCAATATTTCAAAAGGCGTGGCATAGTGGATTAGTGCACAAGCTCTCAAGTTATGGAATCACTGGAAGAGTCTTCTCAATTCTCAAATCTTTCCTAACAGGTAGGTCTCAGAAGGTAGTTTTTAATGGCCAGTCCTCCAAGGCCCTGGCAATCAACGCAGGTATCCACCAAGACTTGCTTCTTGGTTTGACAGTCTTTCTACTTTACATAAATGATCTTCCTAATAGTATACTCCAATCATTTATGAATATCTATGCGGAATGATACTATGATATATGGACGCACTTCCAAAACTCTAGATGGCCAGTGCTTGGCAGCTGATCTTTCCTCTGACCCAGCTGTAACAGCTCAGTGGGGGAAAACTGGTTAGTCACATTCAATGCCTCAAAGGACCAAACATGTGATGTTCCTTCATCACTGAGCAGACCCTGAATTGCAATGTACAAGTGTTCTTTCAAGGAGGTCTCATGCCTTTAGCACCTATTGGTACTTATACTCAGCCCAGACCTCAAGTGGAATTGGTACATATGATCCATCATTGAAGATTCTAGAGAAATGGTCAGTACTGTACTGCTCCAGTAAGTACCTGATCCCTCCTCCTATGCTCTATCTTTAGAAGAGCCAGATCAGGCTGAAAATCAAATACTACTGCTATATACAGACAGGGGCTGATCAATCTCCATTTTCCTCTCTCGATAGAGTCCAAAAAGATCTCTGCATCCTTGTGGATGTTGAATTATTTTCCACCCTCCAATCCTTTCCCATAGACAAAATGTTTGTAATCCTCTCACTGGTCTGTCACTATTTCCATGGAAAGTGTCCAGATTCCTTAGTCCCACCAGTTCTAATATTCATGGCTAAGTCTCACCATACCATGCACATTGTAGCCAACCACCCTCATTCCCTTCATATTCCATTGGCAAAATGAAAGTTCTGCTCAAACAGCTTCTTCCCATAAACAGTTGCTTTGTGGAACTGACTCCCAAGAGGATTCTTCTTTGATTGCTACAATCTTAACCTGTTCATGTCAAAGGTTAACTGTTATCTTCTCTACATATTTCTTTTTCGAGTTCACTCCAAGCAAAGCAGTAAAGCCACTAAGACACAAGGGAGTTATTAGGTGTGGAAGAATTAGAAACAGAAATATTAATAATGATCAAGAAGAGGAAAGAGTAATCAGGAGGACAGTAGATAGCAATTAACATTGCATTTAAATTTTTGAAGATCAATGTTGGCTATAATACAACACATAAATTCAAAATGTCTTGGTACTCTGGGACACTGCATGGCACCATGGACCATTTGGTACCATGGAAAATGACAATTTACTTTCATCAAATATCAAGCTTATTATTAAATTAAATTGTGACTATATTTATCGCATATTAAGATAAACTCAGTAAATATTATTAATGAATATTTATTGTGCTATAAATGTACTGGTTATTTATTTATTGATTTTATATCTTATTTTGTTTTAAATTATTTAATTAATCTCTCTCTCTCTCTCTCTCTCTCTCTCTCTCTATATATATATATATATATATATATATATATATATATATATATATATATATATAGTTCCTCACATGTCAAGATGCATTCACATTGAAACAAAAATGCATCTTTGTCATGAGTACTTGTTTGTCCATGTAACATCTTTATAATAAATAACTATTACTCTACACTTGGTACTGAGCAATCTTTTAAATTAATGCTATGAACATTTGAATTTATATTCTATTTGTTCTCATTACATTTGAATACACACATACATATATATATATATATATATATATATATATATATATATATATATATTTAATTTTTTCATATATATGTGTGGTCATGTGTAAAAATAATTAATTATATATATATATATATATATATATATATATAAATTATTTTATAAAAATCAGATATATATATATATATATATATATATATATATATATATATATATATATATATATATATATATATAATATATACAGGTGATTGAAAAGTAACTCCCTATTTTAAATTATAATTTATTTATTAACTATATTTTTTACAAGAAATGTATATGAAAGCATTTAGCATGTGGTTTTATTTAAAATTTGCTATTGGCACCAGATTTTCCTCCGAGCTTCTCAAGCCAAACAGGAATCGTGCCAACTGATTTCACTAGGAACTCTTGTTGTATGGAAGACATAACTTCTTGTATTCACCCATTCAAGTTCTTCCAAAGTCCTGTTTTGGTATAGTAAACTTGCTCCTTTAACCAATCCTATAGAAAAAAAGTCACATGGTGTTAAGTCAGGACTCCTAAAATAGGGAGTTACTTTTCAATCACCCTTTATATATATTTATATTTAATTATTTCATATAAAATATAGATATATTTAATTATTTCATATAAATATATTTAATTAAATATATATATATATATATATATATATATATATATATATATATATATATAATGGATAAAGTGAACATTAAAGTCAACACTCAAAGGTCAACAGGCTGTTTCATGCTAGACGCAATCATCAGGCTGCCTGACGATTGCGTCTAGCATGAAACAGCCTGTCACCTCTGAGTGTTGACTCCAATGTTCACTTTTATATTTATATTTACATACACTCTATCTCTGATATTGAGCACCTTATCCCATAAATATAGTACACCTTAAGAATATATTTCTTAAACTTAAACTCTTCTCTTTCTAGCTGAATAACTCAAAGGGTTCTTCAGTGATTTTTATGGCAAATGGTGTGACATGTCTAATCTGAACACCTAGAAAAAAGAAACTCAATTAGTTTAATGATTTTGTAGGATGGACAATTATCCCATGCTGTTACATGATTTGGACAATTTTGCTGTAAGTAAATTAAAAAATATGATATAAAAAAAATATATATATATATATATATATATATATATATATATTATATTTAGACATATATATATATAGACTCAAATAGAGAGGAGATCATTTTACCTTTAGTAAACCCTTTCAGCCAACTCTTTATCAGTTTAAGTCTACTTTAAAATCTATTTTCTTCTTGGTCGTGGGTATAAGACTTTTTTATATATATATATATATATATATATATATATATATATATATAAATAGGAAAAACCCTTTCTGTAGTCGTCAAAAAAAAAAAAAACAAATTGAAATTCAGTGCAATATGATTTGTATATAAAACACCCACTTGAATAAACAAATAAATAAATAGATAATCAGATGGACAATAATAAAACACAATCCTCCTGGCACATAACGACTTGTAGGCGCGCCATAAAAATATCCCTCACTGGGAACCAACTAAAGGGTGACTGCAAACATTAGCCTTGAAATAGATACCCTACCCAACCTTAGCAAAAACTCTCAGAAGATGATGAATCTATTGATAAGAATTAACTCTCTGACCACTTAACAAAGAAAAATAGTCTAGCCACTCCCACAATAACAAATTTTGTAACGGACTATGCCTAAAAACACACGTAAACCAAGAGATAGCTTATTCCTAAAATTTCGCTTGAAGAAACGGGACTAAACACCTCAATTCAACTTAATTTTAATAATTATTTGGATGGTTTCAGCTCTCGTTTTTGAAACATGAGAATTCTTATGTAGCGAAGGAATCATATTTTTAAACAAAAAAATATTATTATTATTATTATTATTTTATATATATATATATATATATATATTAGTGAATATACATAATTATCCAATGTCGATAGCATGACTTGGTGTTTCATGCAGTTCCTGCAATCTTCAGGTATGAAGTATATGTGCATGTATATATATTTTTTATCTTACCCATATATATATATATATATATATATATATATATATATATATATATATTTTAATTTTGAAGGAAAATACATTCCTCAAGTCTACTAACTGTTATTACTCATTTCAGTATCGATAGTGACTTCCTCCCTAATCTTTTGTTTGATGCAGTGTGGAAAGTCAACATTCTGATAATGTCATTATTTTCTTTATCAGTTACATGTGATATGCATTTTAGTTGCTGCTGCTGTTGAAATTCTAAACTGATGAGTGTTCTGTTATTTGGTACTGTGATTCTGTAGCACCAGTTCACAAGGTCTAAAGAAGGATGGTCCTTACTAAGACCTACAACCTTCATTCGCTAAAAGCCATTTTTAATAATTGATCTGAGAAAGCTGTCAGTTCAGGTATTTCTGAATGGGTTTTGGCACCCTGCATGGCATCCATATGAAAGTCTCAATTTGACAAAACTATTTATGTACATAATTTTGAGTTTTTAGGTTAATGCTTTGGTTTTGCAGTAATTTGCAATGTTGGGGAAAACTACCCCTAGAACAGCTGATTCTAAGTTCAATTTCCTTATCTTCTATACTAAATAATCATGAGAAATGCCACCTTATGGAAAAAGTACTAAGATTCATTATTTAAGCATACACACATATACACATACACACATTTCATTCTTTCATTTTTTTAACTTGATGAAGCCTTAAATGGTGAAATGCATTATCAAATCTATTTTTAAACAAATCGTTTTTCAGGAAATGTTTTCAATTGTCAAAATTTAAAAACTCTGAAATGATGTCTATGTCCTAATTTTAAAACACACACACACACACATATATATATATATATATATATATATAATAGTGTGCACATGAATAACAAAATGGAAAATCTTATTGACAATACAATTCTTTCTGAGAAGGACCTTCTACAGACGATGGTTTTATTGATGGAATTAGTCTTATACATCAAAAAGTGGGGAAAATGGTTGGAGGAGGGTGTAGAAATACAATAAACACCAATTATAGTTTTCAATGAAATGTTAAAGATAGATATTTACTTAACGTTTAAAGTTAAATTTTGAAATTCAGTTTAAATGTTAAACTTCACCTATCTCATTAAGCATTTTTATTACTATCATTTTTAACTACACAACATAGAATTAGTAATAATTTTGTGAGGAAAGCAGATATCTTGTATGAGCTTGAACATAAATCTACTGTTGAGGATTCTAAAATTAGTGCACTTTCAATACATTTTCCCCTTAAATTACTTTCCCTTTTAATCAGAACCATATTCATTAAGTCAAAATTATATTCAGATCTATTACAATGAATGATACGTACATAAATAATTCTACATCTTAATTATAAAAACGCATTTATTTTACAAAGCAATTTTTTTCAACATAATCTACTTTCTCGTCAGTGCACTTAATTCATTGATGAATATGAATCATATACATTGAACATTATACAGTGAAAATTTCAGATCAACATTTAGATAAAAACTATGTGTCAAGCTATGGATTTATTGATCCTCCTTCATACATAGGTACATGAATAAATCTGTATCCTAATTTAGAAAAAATAGATTTATTATACGCAACAAATATTTATCATCCTAATTTCCCTCCTTGTCAATGCCCTTAATTCACTGGTGAATATTAATCACAGATTGAACGTTATACAGTGAATATTTCAAATCAAAATGTCATCATATAACTACATGACAGATTGAAGATTTATAGATGTACCTTTAGGCATCTATGAAACTTGCTTGCATATCTCAAACACCATTGTGGTGCACCAGGAAGCTTCATCAGTGGTGTTTATTCCTGATGTCAGAGGAGGTTTCAGACTTCTAAAACATCAGACATCCTCTCCAAATTCCCAAATGGAGAAGTCAATTTTTGAAATTTTTGTTGAATCTTATCAAAATTTGGCCTGGTTCAATAATCTATTCTTTTTGAAATTCAGCCAATGAAAATTAGTTTTACATTTACTGTAATCTCTGTGTCTTTTGATTTTCTATAAATTTTTTCCCTTTTGGTGGGTAAACTGCTTGTTTTTTTGTTGATTTTCCTTAGATATTTGTTAATGTTCATATTATTTATATCTCTAAAATAAAACAATAATATTGTAAGTGTATTTTTTGATAATGCAAGCTAATTTTAAAATGATTAACCAAAGTTCAAAGTATTTACTATCCACATCTTGCCCTTTTTAAAAAATTTTCATCTTCCCAACTATAGGTTAAATAGACTGGTTCTCTAGCATTATTTTTTAATGTTAGTTCATTAAATATTTAAAATTATCTACTTTAAACAAAAAACTTCCTTCTTAATAAAAATTTCATTTTGTTATAAAAAAATCTTGAATATAAAAAATTTTTTCTCATCCATTTATTTAATGCATTTATAAGAACATTTATTTCATATTTTCTTTTCTTTCACAAAAAAACATGCATGAATGGTTTGGTTTGGTTGAAGTTTCTATACATCAATTTTTATGGATTATTTAATACCAAAATCTAAATATTTGGGACATAATTTTTTTGGAATTGCAATAAAATGTATTGTTGGCCCCTTTTCATAAAAAATATATTGTTGATAACTCTATATTTCATATTTACTAGTCATTTGCATAAACTATCTTTTTTTAATGTTGGTTATTTTACTATAAAATTGTTTTATTTTTACTTTCATAGTAAATTGTCATAATATATGGCAATGAAGATGAGAACAACAATCTGAACAATGTAGTGTAAATGTTTTGTTTTTGATTGGAGATTTACTATTTGCCCATAGTTGGGACCCTAACAGGTGCTATAACTCTAGGTCACAGTGGAACTGGGAACAAACCAATTAAGAGGTGGTTCCACGCTCTCATAAACTCCATTTTCCTGATCAGAGGTCTTGCTGCCAGATGTTGTTTAGCATCATAGTCAGGACTAACACAAAAATAACTTGATAACTTTTAAACACTCCATTCTTTTCTTTTTTTCAACTGATACTTACTTTGCTCTCCACTGATTATTCTAATTGGTATTTGAAAACCTTATTGACTTTAAACAATAAATAACTATATAATGACCATACCAAATTCCAATTTCTCATGTTTGTGGTAGACCTCACTTTCTGATGTCAGTTGTAAAATTAAAAATAAAATTTATTTTTTTTTATAAATTAGCATGAAATTCTCATCAGATTTAAAAATAGATATTACTTTTTTAAATTCTTTTTTTAAATATATCATTATCATTTATTCAGTATTTTGCACTACTGTCATCACCACTCCCCGTAATTGTGGTTCATGATGACATTCAAAGCAAAATAGTACAATGGCTTGCCAGTTCCTTTAGCACTGGGGGTGTTGAGGCTACCATGTCCCTCTTCTCAAAAAACCTCAAAAAACTGGTAAAACTATTGACCTCTTTGGCACAAATAATTTTAATGTTTCTATCTGGCCAATGGCACTGGTGGATTGGGGAGAGATATTCCTTCACCCGTCAGGTCGGGAAACCCTTCCGACTATCCTCACACAGTTTAGCTGGCAGGTTATGCTGTTGACTAGGGTGTGGCCATTGCAGAGCCCATGCAACTTCTTGGTGACATGTGTGAGAATTGGATGTAGACTGTGGACCAGTACAATTCTGCATCCCGATTCACCTAAGTAAAACATTGTCAACCGCTTCACTACAAAGGTACTACCATTGACAATACACCCTATACACCCTTTTTAAATATAGTATATGCAAAAATTTAACACTATAAATAAAATGTCTATAGGTGTTTATAAATATAAGACTATGGCAGTGAATGCTGGACAATTTCCTCAAAGATGAATAAGAGACTTGAAGCAACAGAAATATGGTTGTACGGAAGAATGCTGAGAATAAGCAACAAAGAAGTCTTGAGAAAAATGGAAACAAAAGGACATTTACACTCCGAATCAGAAATAGATAGCTGAAATTTCTTGGACACATAATAAGGAAGGAGAGCTTGGAGAATTTGACACTCACAAGGACATATCAAAGGTAAAAGGGTGGTGGTAGAAAGCCTGATAAGCTTGTGTGAATGGATAGTGGAGCTGGGGGATGGTAAAAAGACAAACATTACTAAGTGCTACAAAAGTAGGAGGCTGTGAAGAGACATGATCTTCCATGTCCTGAAGGAACTCAGCATATAGAAGAAGAACTGTTGTCTATATACTGAAGTAAACAAACATAACAAATGATAAAATTAGTGGAGAACAAATGAGAATAAGCAGAGGCAAAAAGAAACTTGAAGAATACCTTTCACATGGGAATCAGATGAAGTGGCATCTCTTTTACAATTCCAGTACTATTCTTCTTGGCACATACACACAGACTTGTAAGATGCTATCCAAAAATTAACTACTAGCAAAATTATAGAATTTGCACACTTAGAAGATGGTCACTTAGGTGTTTTATTTATCAGTAAACAAACTGATAGCCAATAAGACACAAAACATTTTTATTTAACAGCTGAATATTCTGAATTCATAAAATATGCTTTAAACAAACTAGATTCAAATTATCTGTGTATATCTATCTATCTATCTATCTATCTCTCTCTCTCTCTCTCTCTATATATATATATATATATATATATATATATATATATAATTATTTTTAAAAAAAAAAAATTTATAACATAAGTATGTTATAAAATCACTACAAAAATAGCCATTTTGTTTCAACACACTCTGTGTCTTATCAAGTGATGGTGTTGAAAAGAAAATAAATGGTTTTAAAAGTTTCAGATTAATTAACGATCCTACACTAGGGGGGAACATTGTTACAAAAGCTAGAATAACCAATCAAAAACGAAGTACAGAAAGATTCAAAAAGCTTGACAACAAAATCCTGCTATTATAGCTATTTAGATCTTTAAATACGTGTAATATTAAAAATAATTTTACTAACTAATAATTATAAATTTATATGATAAAATTTAATATTAAAATTAAAAACTGGCAATTTTAAAAAAATCCAAATTTAATCACTATTAAGTTTAAAAACTACAAAATTATTGAGAAAAGAAAAAAATATATATGTTTATTCAATTCATTTCTTCATTGAAATTACGTCTGACAAGACAAAAGCTACAATTCGTCCGGTCATCTGATAATACATGTATATATTTTTTTCTTTTTTCGTTTTTTTTTATTTTAAAGTTTGTGAATATGGTCTTAAACTCACGCGTGACACAACAAAAAAACACAATCAGATTATAATACATAAGCATCCAGACATAATTAGATACATACACACACACACACACACACACACACACACACACACAAAAAAAAAAAAAAAAAAAAAAAAAAAAAAAAAGGAAGAGGTGGGGGAATACATGAACATCTCCACAGCCCTTTATGAAAAAAAAAGAGACGTGAAACTAACAATTATACACACACACAGTTAAATGTGAATACACTCTACATACACATAGACACCGATATATACACAAACATACATCCACAATGGCATAGACATTGAGAAATCACAACCAGTAAATATTTCAGACTTAAATAAATGCTAACCACTTATTGAATTATAACTTAAGGGAGCAAATATATAAAGATAAAAATGTTTAAAATAATATTATTTAATATATTAAAACGAAAACTCTAAAACAATAAATATCAATAAAAATATATATATATTATTAATCATAAAGTTGATAATAGTTTTTATATATATTTGGCAAAGAAAAAACAGGATAAAGAAATCCACAAATATATATATATATATATATATATATACACGGCAGCAAAAAAAAATTAACACACATAAAAAAAAAAAAAAAAAAATATATATATACATACATATACGTACACAGAAATACACACAAATAAATATATAAACATAAACATATACGTACATATACATATCTATGATAACAAGTACATATGTACGTACATATACATATAAACCTAAATACACACACATATATACACACATAGACTTTTATGCACACATACTTAGATATATAAAAAACAGTCATGATATACCAAAGTTTCCATACCTACACATACACAAACAAACTCATACATAATAGGTTCCAACACACACACATATATATATACATACACAAACATACATAAATATATATACACACATACATACATATCTACAAATAAACATATATATATATATAAATATATCTACCTACAATAACAACCACTCCATATATATACATGCATACATAAAAATACAACAACATTTCAACCAAATACATATATAAACGAACTAACATATAGATACATAAATATACCTTCAAACACCAACACACAGCAATATACATATAGTCTAACATACAAATATATAAAACACATTCATACAAACAGAAATATACTTAAATATAAATACACATACACAATAAAATAGGACATACAGATATATATACATATATATATATATACACACATATATATATATATACACACACATACATACACACATACACATACATATATATACAAATATATTAATGGCACAAAGCTGAAATCAAGGGGCATCCAGTGAGGAACGAACTCATTACTCAGTCGCACCCAATCTAGTGAACCATGCTGGCCAACCATTATACTGTCGTGATTTAATCATATACATACCTGTACATACTCATACACATACACACACACACATACATACATATACACACATACATATATATATATATATATATATATATATATATATATATCCAACCATATACACACACACACACATATATATATATATATATATATATATATATAATATATATATATATATATATATATATACATACATACATACATACATATATACACACACACACACAAAACATACATATATACACACACCATACACACATACATATATAGGCACACACATACACATATACAGTAATAATTATTAACCTTTTCTCTCATAATCTACCTTACCTTCCCACATAATATATATATATATATACACACACACTCACATATATATACATACATACATACCCCACACATACACCCTCACATGTAAAAAAAAAAAAAAAAAAAAAATAAATACATTTATACACCAACCTACATATTCCTAGTGCAAATAATAAATATATATATATATATATATATATATATATATATATTTTATTTCATTTACAAAAGCAAGGAAATAATACACATAGAAGGACACAAGGAGACGTGAAAGTTTAAATATCTGGGAAGTGTTTTCACAGAGGACAGTAAGTCAACAATGAGATCCATAAACATATTGGGATGGCCAAAGACACATGGAGAGACAGGAGAATTTCTTTGGTAACAAAGAAAAGAATACTAAGCTCTTATGTGACATCTGTCCTTCTTTACGGCAGCGAATGTTGGACAATTTTCTCATAGATGAAGAAGAGACTCGAGGCAACAGAACTGTGGTTCTACAGAGGGATGCTAAGGATATCATAGACCAAGTGTGTGAGAAATGATGTGGTCTTAAAGAGTTTGCAGACAAGGAGGGGGCTTATACTTAACATCAGAAAGAAGCAGCTGAAGCTTCTGGGACACATAATGAGGAAGGAGGGCCTAGAGAATCTGATACTCATGGGTCAAACAGAGGGAAAGAGAGACAAGGGAAAACAACGTCATATACCTGCCGGGCTTAAACAAGTGGATGACAGAACATGTTTTGGAGGAGGAAGCAGAGGGATGGAACTTGTTGAGAGCTTCAAGGGATAGAGGGAGGTGGAGAGCAATGATTGCCTACATCCTGAAGGGACATGGCACATAAAAAGAAAGAAAAGGACATAAGGGGCAATATATATATTAAAAAAAAAAAAATATAGAAGACTTTAGTGAGGATTAATTTCAATTTTATAAAAGAACAGGAGTCAGGAAGGCATGAGATGGTCATTGATGTTGCATTTAAATTTTGTAGGTTGTAGGTGGCAGGAAAGCAAAAAAACAGAAAAGAGTTTCACAGGCAAAAAATAGAACATATGGTTGCATCTAGGTAGTTCAACAGTAAGACCTAATTGCCAATCTAGTATTAGGTTTAAATTCATGTAGTCGAGGCACCAAGGAGGAAAGCGCATCAGAACAATTGCCATTAAAACGGTTACAGAAAAGACAGAGGGAAGTCACATCACATTGTTGAGAAAGTGACTGAAACTGAGATGCCAGGTCAGGATCGTTTATATTACAGACTCTTCATTGAATTTTGTCAAGAATCTCAAGATATATAATAGGAGCACCAGGCTAGATATGGCAGCAGTATTCAATGCATGGATAAATGGTAGATTTATAAATGTGCAAGATGGATTCTGACAAGAAACATTGTCTGGCACAACACAGCAAACCAACTTTCCTAGCAGTAGATGTGACAATCAATTCATTATAATCCCTCCACTTCATGTCAGTGGGAAACATGAACCCAAGAAGAGATAAAAGGGTTTCTAACCTAGAGGTTAGCATCAGCCATGCTGATGGCAGGCAGAAAAGGTTCTCTATGGTGTTTAAATGAAAGCAGTTTTGTTTTGGAGACATTAAAATTGACAAGCCATTCCTTGCTCCAGTTAACCACTGATTGGTGGTTCTTTTTGAGAGCAGTTGCCGGTTTTACTTTTTTGGATCTGTCAGACTTAAATACTGTCTGCATAAATACTTAGTTGGGAAACAATGTAGGCCCAAGAATAGAGCCCTGGGAGATCCCCACATTAATGTGGAATGAACTAGACGTGTGTCTGTTCAATGCAACCTTCATTACAAAATTTGTTTGAAATGATTGGTTTAAGCCTAATATTTGTCCAGAGACATTGTAGCCCTTGAGCCAAACCCTGCTGAACACCTTTCAGGTATCTAGAGCCAGAGCCCAAGGTTTGCTATTCTCACTTAAAACTTGATAAACAAATTTAGTGATTGCCATTAACTCATTGAAAACCTGTTTACAAACATCCCTGTTAATAAAACAATTGATATTATTTCAAACAATATGACAGTGTCACTATGTATAGCCCTCTGGTCATTTGTTTTTTTTTAACATTCATAAAACAAAATATTTTTTAAATATTTATATACCCATCTAGTAAACAAAATATATTTTTTTTAAAATAAACTTATGTGTCTAATATATAGGGAAGATGAATATTATGCTATTTAATATTACAAAAGAACATACATAATTTATACAGAATATGTTATGATAATATACAAAAAAAACAATGTAAATATAAATAAAAAAATGTTAATGACAAATAGATATAAAAATATTTATACCATTATCCCAAGAATTTATGAATCATTACAATTTTCTGGCATATATGACAGAAGATGTATGAAATTGTAAAGGCCAGCTTTGTATAATTGAAAATTATTGTAAAATAAAAAAAAATGATTTCACAATAGGTCTTATACATCTTCAAATATCCATTTCAAAATTGCTAAAAAAGATCATGGACCTAAATTTGGAAGCCATATTGAGAAATTATAATTGTTAACCAATTTGGTATTGTATTTACATTAGTCGGACTATTGTCCTCATCTTTATATATATTTTTTCATAATATATTTTATAATTCTTCAGGTGGTAAAATGGCTAAACCTTTATTTCGGTCGTCCAAGTTCTAATTCCACGTTATTTGATGGATGTCAGTTATCATTATCTCCTGCAATTTTCCCTCTGAAAGTTCTCCACTGCCTTAACCAGACTCAATCTTTGGGTCTCTGGATCTAACAACGCCTTTATCCATGTGCCATGTGTCCTTGAGGACATCTGGGTATGAACTAGAGAAAATGACTAAAGACTGTGTAATCCCCATATAAAAAATGTCATTTCAGAGACAGGCCTACCCTCAAGGTAAGGCTTCAAGAACACCAAAAAGCTTCCAAAAATCAGGCGTGGAAAAAAACATATGGAGAGAGAATATAATCACCGCCCCTTGGGATCATGTTGAGATCATAGACAGAACCTTGGAAAATTCAAAAAAATTATGGAATCAGCACATATGCTAGGCATAAAAATCTCCTGAGGTCATATATAGAAATAAATACAATATGGGAACCAGTAATAAGGAGTTGGAGAAAAAGCAATGATAACAAAGTTGCAATATGAACTACATTTGCAAAAAAAAAAAATTGCAATATGAGCACTGGTAAAAATGATGCTGAAAACATTAGGTTTATAATACTCAAAAAGTTCATACCCAGATGTTATGGAACATGGCACAGAGGATAAAGGCTTGGTTAATCCAACAGACCCAAAGAAGGTGAGTTCAATTCAGGTTAAGGCATTTAGAACTTTCAGAGGGAAAATTAGAGGAGATAACTGATAACTGACATCCATCGAACATGGCACTGGAATTAGAACAGTCTACCCCAGTGATCGAAATAAAGGGTTTAGTTCAGCCAAAAAGAAGGCAGTACTGTCTTGAATGGAATAAAAAGATTATAATGTTACTGTAATAATTCATCTCAGAAATATAGACAAACTCCAGATTAAAGCCTTTACTACAGAAAAAAAATAAGAGAAATATTGTGATTGCGGGTCAAATAATAACTAAACAAGCTAGAAAGTAAAGCAGTGAGGCATTTATTGAAAAGGAAAAAATTCATTTGTCTAATTATTGTGTTGAATGGAATAAAGAGTTTATATGTTATAAATTTCTTTTCATGAAGCCCATTCATATCATAAGAAAAAACATTGTGAAATAATCTAATATTGAGGAAAAAAGTTATTGTGTTGAATCATATTAATGCGGGAGTCCCCCAGGGCTCTACCCTTAGACCTATGGGGTTTCTTATCCTATGGGGTTTCTTATCAATAAATAAAAATGGCATTAAAATAAAACAGTTAAATTCAAAACAAAGTATATAATACATAAATTAATTTCTCAAACTAAGTTAATATAAATAATAATTACATTATAAAAATAATTTAATAACATTTACTCACTTTGATTTAATAAACATTAAATTATATCACTTAGCATCCTCCATAATTTAATCCTGACTTTCAGTTAGCCTAAAGTATATTTAAGAGTATGCTTAAATTTAAAAATTCTGGCAAACTAACAATGTTTTTACTTCTGTGTATAACTACTTGTTGCAAAATAAAATGTTTACATTTGCCTTGATAAAGCCCATCAGAGGACAAAATATATTAGCAAAGATATGCTTTCCTTTTGTCTTTATTCATATTGTCTTTTTACAGATATAATTTTTAGTTATGTCTGAATTTTTACATGTGTGTGTGTGTGTTAGTAGGATGTAGAATAGTACCCAAACAAAAATAGAGATAAAGAAAGTGGAAAAGCTCTGTCTAGTGGGCATCTTCAAGTTGAAATGAGATAAAACCTGTGTGTAAGGAAAGTGCATTGGAATATTTGAAAAAGGGATAACAAATAACTTTATCAGATAAAAGAACGAAAATATTTTTTTATATTGAAGCCATTAATGTCTGCTGGATTTTAAATTCACTCACTTTGAGTAGATCTCTTTTTTTTCTCCATTTGTTTGTATACAGTATTGTGCTATTATTGTTTTTGCAGTGATTGGTACTATTATATATATATATATATATATATATATATATATATATATATTAGAGAGAATATATATTCTACTTTATCTTCCATATTCTTTGCTACATGTGTTTCGGGCCTTGTGTCCTTCATCAGGCAAAGAATGGTTATTTCCACATATTATTTGAAGGGATTATTTTTATCATTGTTTTCTTATGCTTAACCATTGCCTTTTAGATTTTTCCACCAGTCTAAGAAGAATTTAGATTACTACCACACACAAAAGATAATGTTTAAACATAAGAAAACATAAGGCAAAAAAATTCCTTTAAATAATATGTGTAAATAACCATTCTTTACCTGATGAAGATCACAAGACCCAAAATGTGTGTAGCAAAAATATAGAAAATAAAGTACAATAAAGTTAAAAAATCCACATTATAATCAAAAAATGATGGGACCCATTTTAAATGTAAGTATCTTGGATTATAAAAATGACATAGAGTACGAAATATATTTATTACATAACTGATATAGATGAGTTCAACATTCAAGATTTGAATATTACATCCCTGCGATCAGGAATTGCCAACTGTATACTGCAAAATATTGAAAGGTTTCACACTAAATAAGCCACAAAAATAGTTGAATAGATACATTGAAATAAAGTAAGTTCATATCTGGCTCACTGGCCAGCTAACACAGAACCCTGAATACTTTTTTTTCACATATTCAGAAGATTGTTCAACAATCCTGATATATCCTTTCCCAATTTTTTGTAATGGTTGATATTTGGTCATTGATTTTGATCTGAATATGGTCAAGAATTTTCAGTCTGTGCTTGTATACAAGGTGTCCCCTAATGAGACTCATTTTAAATGCAAATATCTTGGATTTTAAAACTGACAGAGTACCAAATATATTTATTACATAACTGATATACAAGAATTCAATATTGTAATATCCCAGCAACAGAAGGGAGATAACCCCTAGAGACACAAGAGTTAGGTCCCCTCCGGACATCCGGTTAATCTTAATCAGCAGTTTGACAGCAAAAGGGGAATAGGAGGCCACCATCATCCGAGGGACAATCAACAACCATCCTAATATCCTATCAACGCATTAATCGATGCCTAGCAAGCATCGATAGCCTCTTGCGCAGAACATTACAAATATATTGTCTAAGATTTGGATATTACATCCCTGAGATGGTCACCACCATGAAGAAAACATGCATGAGCTTGCTCTCTGATTTCAAAAACAGGCATTATGTGGGTTCATCATCAGCAAAAGAGATATCATATACCTGTAAGAAATCATCTTGAATATCAATTATGTAATAAATATATTTGGTACTCTATGTCATTTTTAAAGTCCAAGAAACTTACTATGCCCCACCATTATCAGACACCCTGCTTAATAAACTCTCTGTTTTAATTTTGTTTTCTTTTTGTAGCACAAGAGCTAGAAGAAGTAAATTTGCTTTTATCTGAGAAGCAACAAATGTGTGATGATCTAATTATTCAGGTAAGTACCAAAAGTTTTAATTTTTAAAATCAAGATATTTGAAACCTTGCTAAAACTTCAGAAAACTTTTTATTCAGTTTTCTCAAATGACTGTCAACAATTCAAGGTCATTTCTGGGGAAATTTTGTGATAGAAATAATTAAGCAAATCTTCTGAAGTAACAAGGCCAGGGAATTTCCAACTGATCCCTTTATTTAATTTATAGGAATAGATTGTTTTTGATCTGCTGCTCATGTCTGAGGATATCTTGTCTTGTTCTTTTTTAGTTATTGCTTACACTGTTTCTAAATCTGTACTACCCAGCCCAGAGATTGAACTCACATTTACAATGCCCCCAAATTCACAAACCAGTGTTTAATCTACTTGCCTATTGTCCTGTGGAACAAATCTGAACCTAAAAGTTCAAACCTTAAAACTAATGTACTTATTACCTGCTGGCTGCTATCACACTTGACCTCTTTTCTTGCTGCTAAAGCCTTGTTGTCATTTTTCTTTCTTTATTAATGGCTCCTGTATGGGATTTATTTTTAAGTTGGACATGAAGAAGCAGTCATAGCTTGACATATGCACTGATTCCTTCAGATGTCTGATTCACCAGTATTCTTTGTGTAATATTTTTACTTTATTCCACAGGGGTTAGTGACTATGCTTTTCACTCCATACATGATCAGCCATGCCTGATTTCATTGTCTTATGCCTAATTATGTAACGATTCTGTTACGAGTTTTAATGTTATTTACATGTAACTTCAAATTCAATGCTTACAGTTTCTTTTCTTGCACTTCTCACCTGTCAAGCTCCATTCCAGCTCCATATTTTCCAGCCAATTTTAATCTGCAAAATTTAAATGCAATGTCAATCACTATCTATTGTCCCCCTGATTATTTTTTCTTCCGTTCTTGCTCCCTAGCAATGTTCTTGTTTCTAACCCTTCCACACCCAGTAATGTCTTGTGTCTCAGAAGCTTTACTGCCCTGCTTGCCATGAATTTGATTAAAATAAATAAATAAGTATGTCATGAATATAGGTGTGATTTGAAAGTAAAATTTAGTCTATAAAATGGGGAATAATGTCTTTAAATATTCCCATGTATACATGAAGAGCTCTTTGAAAGTAAAGAATTATAATAGCAAAATGTCATCAAAAGTTTTTATAAGATGCAAAGTGCCACTTGTATCATGTAAACCAGTACTACCAGCTGCATGGTCAGATGACCATCATTGGCTCCCCTACCAGGCTTTTCTGGTGAAGTGGGTGGCTAGACACCCATAAGGATTATAAAGAACTGTCAAAGGGCAGGTAAACCTTCTTGTAGGGTTAACAGCCATCTAGCACAATAGAGTAGACAGGGGGCTCTATAGCTATGGATGCAACCAATGCAGTAATGACAACAACCAGGGTGGAAGGTTCCCTAATGGAATCAATGGTCATCTGTCAGTGACAAGGGTGGTTTTCAAATTGCATTGGCTGTGGTTTACCCAAGACACACTACACATGCATGAATACATTTCCAGATATATGGAGGGAACTGATGAGGTGATTAACGGTGCAACAATCCTATGACAACACCCAGTTATAGGAACTACTGATGATGTTAATGAAGACGATCAAATAATTATCTTGACAGCTTGATGAAACTTTTTAAAATTTATCTTGTAGAATTGGGTATGTCAATAAGGATATTTGGTGGAAAAGTAGTAGAATTGTCCTTATCTTTCTTGCTGCTATCACAGTGTTTCAGGCATTGTTCCTTACAGACTTCATCAGGTGCTGCAAACTTCAAACTAAACCATTCATTTAATCTATGTGGGTAGATTGTTACCATTCTACTGTCACTGTCTAGAGAGGTCTTGCTTTAGAACTGATCATATATATGCACACATCTCATCTAGTTCTTATTTTTTTTTTAATACTACTCAGTTATTGCTCTCCTCTTTCCACTGAGCTCAAGTATACTCTTCCAAGCCCAGGGATTGAACTCACAATTACTATATCACAAAATTCACAAACCAATGATTGAATCCATTAAGCTAGCAATAGCTGTGAGCAATAACTGTGCAGTACTAAAAATAAGAACTAGACAAGATATCCCTAGACATGGGCAGTAGAACAAGAGCAGTCTACCTCTCGCAGATTAAATAAAGGGTTCAATTCAGAATTCCTTGTAGGTTACCTGGATTGATATACACTATGATGAAGGCTAGAAGGCATAACATAAATAACTGAAACTTTGTGATGACAGCAACAAAAATAAGGACAATAATCCAAATGTAAATCATGTAAATAATAACACTTCATCCCAGAAATCCAGATAGAGATCAATTTATTTTATTTAATTATTTAATATTATTGACTTTCAGCAAGTATCAAATATATTTTTAGATTAATCTGTGACTAGATTTAATTTTTAGATTAAACTGTGACTAAATTTAATTTTGTATTTATTTTTTTATGAAAATGAATAATTCAATCAAAGCATAAAAAAATATTATGAAATAATTTCTGTAGAATCATTTTTTTATTTAATCAAATTCACCTCCATTTAATATTAATTTCTTAATATTGTTTCTAATTTATTTTTTTGTTTTTTAGGACAAAGAATATTGCCAACAAAATCAGAGGGAATTAAAGACAACAAGCATACAAACAGAAATTTTACATAATCAGGTAGAATGACAAAACATCAATGTCTGAAAAATTGAGTTTTACTATGTTGTCTTCTGAATGATTTTAACTACAGTGCAACCTCGGTTCTCGAATGTCTCACGTGTCAAACAAATCGGTTTTTGAACAGAATATTCAAGATGAAACAAACAAAATTTTGGTTCTCAAACAATATTGCCAAACCGAGTTAACCCAAATAGAATCATTTCTTAGTCAACCCCCATGTTGTATACATTTTTGTGCTGTGCTTTTCTTTTTCAATTTTATTGTACTGTGCCTTTTATTTTCTCTCTCTTTATTAGTCCTCAGTTATGGCTCCAAAGAAAGCTAACAGTGATACTGGTAAAGGAAAAAGAAAAGTTAAGAGAAAAACAATTGTTGATGATATTGTCTCTTCCTACTCAGTTTCATATGGCAAAATCAACAATCTATACTATTCTTATAAATAAAGAGACAATCATGTCTTTCCTTCCATTTTCTAAACAATAACATCTCTTTCCTTCTGCTTCCATTTATACCATCAACTCTCCTACATGCAGGTACAGTAAAATTGAAGTGTTCGTCTATATTTTATCTGTTTAGTATTGTTTGTTTTTTTCTTAGATTTAATGATTTTCATTAGTTTTGTGCATAAACTTGTGCACAAAGTACTGTTGTTAAAGTTTAAATAAGCAATCATCTTCGGACCAGGAATAGATTAATCCATTTTACATTGATTCTTATTGGAAAAATATTTTCGGGTTACAAGAATTTTGTGTTATGAATGGGCTTCAAGAACGAATTAAATTCATGAACCGAGGTTCCACTGCATTCTCATTCCACTGACCATATCTAGGGATATCTTGTCTTGTTCTTATTTTTAGTATTTCTCAATTATTGCTTGCCCTGTTTGCTAGCTTACTGAATTAAAACATTGGTTTGTAAAATTGATGACAGTAATTGTGAGTTCAATCCCTGAGCTGAGCAGAGTGTACTTGGACTCAACTTCTTTTACTTCTTTCTCATGATAGACAGAGTAAATTACTTTCCAGTATAGTTAGAACTTGTAAAATCCTGTAATTCTCTATGAAGCTCATCTGACAAATGATTTGTTCCTAACACCCTCAAAAAAGGATAAATCCCTGGAGAAAATAAATGGCTATAAAGAGATAGAATTATATTTTAATTAAAAGGAATAAAACTTATTAGAAAGAGGAATATCAAACTACAGAAAGTAAATAACTGCCATTTGTACAAGACACAAATATAAACATTCACTTTATGATTGTGTCTTTCATAAACTTACAAGGGCAGATAAATAAATAAAGTTTCCAATCTTTAAAACTGATGAAAACTGTACAAACCTTTTTTTTAAGTCTCATGGTCCATAAACACAAAAATTCAAATGCATAATGCCTACACCAATTGCTAAACTTTAATGATTGATGTACATATATTTAATATTAATATATTCTGTTTGACTTGAAAGAATTTGACATAGATTTTATTTAAATGATATACACACACACACAATATATATATATATATATATATATAGAGAGAGAGAGAGAGAGATAGAAGGATAGATAGATAGAAAGATAGATACATGAATAATTTACATTTAATGAAATTCAATATCCTATATGGATGGCCATTTCACCTCCTGAGCATAAATTCCTTACTGAAGCTTTTCAGCACAAAAAAGTTTTTTTAGGTGAAATAGCCATCCATATGGGGTATTGAGTTTCATTAAATGTAAATTATCTATATATGCTCTGTAATAAATATACTGATCTCACTTTGTGGACCAGTTTTAATATTTTTATTAGGATTCACTTGGATTATTTACCCATGGATTTTTACCTATATATATATATATATATATATATATATATATATATATATATATATATATATATATATATATATATATATATATATATATATATATATATATATATATATATATTTGAGAGAGACAGTGGAGTAGTGGATAGTGGCTTGGATTGAGGAATCGGAGAGCCAAGTTCGAATTCCAGTCAAATCCATTTTACATTCACTTACATGCTAATACCCTTTGGGGAAGGTATTAATCCTCTTCTTCTCCCTCCACCTACGGGTAAATGACAGGACAGACTGGGTTCTATAGCCTTTGATGGCAACTGGTCTAGGAGGAGGATAACTCCAAATTCAAAATCTGTGGAGTGTCATTTGGGGACCTTATGGCACATAGTGCACTAGGTCTCTGTATTCAGCCCTTCAAAAAGTGTGGTTGGTTCTGCACAAAGCCTTCACCACTATTATCAAATCATATGTGCTGGTGTCTGGGCTCTCAGTTACTAGGAACTGAGCTGCTTAACACTCATATGTCAAATACAATGGGAGAATCCACCATATATATATATATATATATATATATATATATATATACTCATAGTAATTCATCAAGTCTAGAAGAATCCTCAACAAAATACTCACTAAATTCTGGTGGTAATACTTGCCCAAGTATACATAACCCAATGGATAGGGCCCCAAGAGCAATGCCTTCTTTCACCAAGCTGCTCTCTCCATAGTATTAGAAGCTGGATCAAGCAAGAATATGTAAGTGATAGAAATATTTGGGAGATTTGAATAATCATTCATAGAAATTCATTGAGTCTAGAAGAAGCCTCAACAGAATGCAAAAAGCACTGGACAGCTGTTTTGTGCTATTTGGGACTCCTCAGCAGTGTGCATCCACTACCAAGAATCGACAAACAACTGCTTATTTTAAAACAGCATTTACTTAAATATTTTTGTCTATATAAGTAACATATAACAATGAAATATATTAAAAATACATTTACTTTTTTTTAAAAAGTGCTCAATGCAACGTATATATATATATATATATATATATATATATATATATATATATATATATATATATAATTTATTTACTTTATTTATTTTTAAAAAAATAGATGTCATTAAAATATTAGGATTTTTATTTAAAGAAATCATTGTGCATCCTATTCTGATTTGTGTCATTAATTTGCTTGGATAATATTTCAGATATTTTGCTTTCTCCCTTTGTCAGGTAAGTAACAGTAATAGCACATATGCATGAATCAAAAGACTTTTTTTTTATTTTTATTCATACTATTTGCATTTTATCTATTTTCTATTAGTCTTTACTTTGTCTTTGTTTCCTTCTCCCATCAGCACATTCATCTCAAGGTATCAGGCCATCCAGACAGTGTCTTTGGATATGCTTTTAAGATTTTATCATGTACCATTTCCCAGCATGCATTTTAACCTCACCTGTCTTTTCTATGACATTGGTAATATGTATTGTCTATCAATAATTTTATTGTCTAATTTATTAGTGATGCAAATTAGCCCATTTTTTCACTGCTTAATGTTCTTGGTGAAGAGGCAAATGACTGAAATAGCTGGCTTAATTCATTCTGTTGTTATTGATTAGGGAGATTGATTGGCAAATTCTTGTCTTTAGATGATCTCTGGAACAAAGCTAAAGATATAAAGATATTCAGAAAAGTATGTTTGCATCAATTATACAAAGCATATATATTCAATCTCCTTTTTGCCATTTTCTTTCTTTCTTTCTCTCTTTCTTTCTTCTAAGATTTCTTTCTTAATAAAATTCTTTCTTTCTTTCATAAGATTCTTTCTTTCTTAATAAAATTCTTTCTTTCTTTCATAAGATTCTTTCTTTCTTTCATAAGATTCTTTCTTTTTAATAATTTTTTTTTCTTCTTAATGTTTTTTCTTTCTGTTAATATAATGCTTTCTTTCTTTTTTCTTAATATAATGCTTTCTTTCTTAATATAGAGCTTTCTTACTTTTTCTCTTAATATAATGCTTTCTTTCTTTTTCTCTTAATATAATGCTTTCTTAATATAATGCTTTCTTTTTTCTTAATATTATGCTTTCTCTCTTAATATAGTACTTTATTTCTTTTTCTCTTAATATAATGCTTTCTTTCTTAATATAATGCTTTCTTTTTTCTCAATATAATGCTTTCTTTCTTTCTTAATATAGTACTTTCTTTCTTTTTCTCTTAATATAATGCTTTCTTTTTCTCTTAATATAATGCTTTCTTTTTCTCTTAATATAATGCTTTCTTTTTTCTTAATATAACGCTTTCTTTCTTTCTTTCTTAATATAGTACTTTCTTACTTTTTCTCTTAATATAATGCTTTCTTTCTTTCTTAATATGTTTTCTTTCTTAATATAGTACTTTCTTTCTTTTTCTCTTAATATAATGCTTTTCAACTACTCTTTCTCACTGTTTCTTCTTAAAATATCCATAGTTTGAATAATTTTGACTTTTAAAAATTATCTTGTTTAATTTTTTATTTTATTTTTTTATGTTTTCTAACATTATTATTACCTTTTTTTTTCCAACTGCATTAAAAGCATATATGAGAAAAATTCTGCAGACAAATTTTTGCAAAAGTGAACAACTTTCAAAATGGCTCTTGTGGTATCTGAAAATTCTTTCATATAACAAAATATTGGGGAAATCTTCAACATTTAATATATTTTGTCATTCCATTGTTATTCTTTCAAAAATATTTTCACTCTTCTTTGGTTTTCTTTTCTAGTTTTCTTCATTTTTGTTCTAATTATCAAGCCATCTACATTAAAAACATAAAAAGGGGGCCAAAATTTTACATATACATCTCTGAATGTTATTCTTTATGTTTCTTCCATTTTTTTTCCTTTCTCCTTTATTATTGGACCCTGTATGGAAGAGACAGTCTTCAATGCAACTGAATTTCTTGATGATGTTATAAATTTGCTCGCATTCTGCACTTACTTTACACAAAGACGTTTTCAATAGACACTACAAGATTTTTGTTGCACTTTCATATTTTAAATCATTTTTGAATGCGTTTTTTTTCCTCAGAAAAGCACTCACTTCCTTTTCTGCACAAATTATATCAAGCAAATGTTACAAAAGCTATTGAATGCTTATAAATATATATATGCTGAAGTACATTCTCAATACAATGCTGTTAAAGTGTCCACATTCATGCATGCAAATAACAAATAAGTAAACTGTTTTGAAACCAACTGACTTTTTAAAAACTTATATAGAAAACAGCATTCCTTCTTTCCCTCCTGAAGCCAATGTATACAAATGATGAGCGTGTCTCTGTAGATGACATAGGTATTAAGAATTGGGATAATAATGATCTTGAACAAAAAATCAACATTCTCTACCATGTATTTCAACAAATAGGACTCAAGATAAACATTCCTGAAACAGGAAATATGATCTGGAATTGATATGAAAGCCGTGATGAATCCATCATAAAAATTCAGGATGTGGAATTGGTAAATTCTAAACACTTCAAAAACCCTGGTATATGAGTCAGTTATAACAAATTTAGTATAGGAGATAAAGATTTTTTTTTAATCAATTCACCCCAAACAAGACAATAAATCCACTAAGATGCAAGGGGCTACTGGGAATAAAAGAGAATGAGAAGTCTTTAGAAGGCATTAGAAGCTCAATCTTAAAAATCAAGGGATAAACCTCTATTCTTGTTCAAAAGACCAGAGAGAAGTGTGAACCAGACAGATAGATAGATATGTATGAACAGGTAGAGATAGATATTTTTTTATATACTCACATATCATGTGACTTTTGAAGACCTAATTTTGAAGCTAATTTTAAGGGGGTCACATCATAAATGAGATATAAAATTAGCGTATGTACTTCTGGCCCTGGCTACTTGACCAAACTAAATATCCTTTTACTGTAGTCAAATTAGCTTCAAAATTAGGTCTTCAAAAGTCATGTGATATGCAAGTTTATATGATATTTAAATTCTATTCTTATTTCTACAACTCATGGATGTACAGGGGGTGTAATAGATAACAGTTCAGAATGAGAAATCATCAAACTAAATTCAAATTCCAGCCATGTTCATTATATTTACTTTCGTGCAAATACACCTGAAAAAGGTAGGAGTTCATGTCTCCTCCAGCAAGCTATAGGTAAAATAGCTGGTCAGACTAGGCAGTTCTCCATCCTTGGTTGTCAACCACTGTAGAGGGATAAGTCTCAGTTCAAAACTGTATGTAGCCCTGGGTACAACATACTGGAATTCACAGTGACTATATAATTTCAACTGTAGTGGATCTATGACTGTCTCAGTTTATTTCTGTTATTATTGTTGTGGTTGTTGTTGTTGTGGTTGTTGTTGTTGTTGTTGTTGTTGTAGTAGTTGTTGTTGTTCCTCCTCCTCCTCCTTCTCCTCCTCCTCTTCCGATTTCTGTTGTGTACTCATTTCTTTCTGGGTCCTGGCCCAGGTTAGAAATGGCATCATGACATTTTACACTGATCAATTAAAAAAAAATATGGACATATTTTACATAGAAAAAGCCCTTTGTAAGGTGTGGACTTTACTCATGAGAACAAAGTTTTGTATTTCTTTAAGGCATGGGCTACCAGGAATCCCTTCAGTGAGTCTATTGGAATCTTTTCCAAGTAATCCAAGGACTCCAACTACAATGTTGATGTTCTTATGTGCCACATTATTATTATTATTAATATTATTATTATTATTATTATTATTGTTATTAAAACATGTTCTTTCATTATTCATGTAGAACTCCTTTCTGATAGTACTTCTACAGTAAAATTTGAAACTCTCAACCAACTCTTATTCATAAAAAACAAAATATTTTGCAAAAGATGAATGTCTCATAATAATTCTTGTTTTCAAGGGATTTAATACATTTTTTTTTTCAGGAAATAAACAGACATTCAAAAATGGTAAGTATAGAATTAATTTTTCTTTGAATTTTACAACAAATCAAAATTGTGCAGAAACAAAAAAGCTAACATAAAAATTTCTTTGCTATTGGCTAGTAGAGAAAAGGAATAATTCCATATTAGCTTGGGTCGTCCAAATTTATTGCAGAACCGCGATCATGATGAACAATTACAACTGCTTGAAAAGTTTAAATTATCAACTCTCCAAAGAGTTAAAATTGTTCTTCTTAAATCCATTTTATATATATATATATATATATATATATATATATATATATATAGTCATTCACAGACAGACTGTTTCGCTGTTTCACAGCTCTTCAGTGTGGGTAAACATCCGGTTGCCTCTAGCTAGGATCGGAACCCGACTGAATTGGTGTCAGTCGGAGATTCTACCACTAAGCGGTCGGCGCACGGCAGGGATGAAGGTGAATTTTAGCGTATTTATTTTTTAGATAAACACACACAGTGACTGACTTAATATATATATATATTAAGACATTTTTATGTTTATACATTCTTTTTATAGATACAAATATTCAAGTAAATGCTCTGTTTATAATAAACAGTATTAATAACATTTACCAGCCTGGATTTTAACAGATATATTTACCAAAATTACACAAAAATATCTTGTAAATTTATTCAACATTAGCTTCAACAGTCTCCTTGTTTAAGTTGGTGAATGCTGCCAGAATCCTTGCCTTCAGTTCATCTTTGGTGCTACAAGAAGTTTTGTTTGTTTCTCGCGCAACTGTGACCCACACATAATAATCAAGGGGGTTGCAGTCTGGGGAGTTAGGTGGACAGATGTAAGAGGTGATGTGGTCACAGAAATTGTCTGACAGCCATGACTGGGTTCTCCTGCTTGTGTGGCATGGTGCAGGGTTCTGTTGCCAGACTTATGGTCTTCCAGCAGCCAACCTCTTGACCCAGAGCAGCACTACTAGAGCAGCACTACCCCCTCAAGGCCCTTGATAAGCTACCATGTAGAGTCTGAGACCCTGTGGGAAGATGAATGGAGGCATAACATCCCGATCCTTAGTGATTACCATTAGACTCATCCAAATCTTTCCGAATCCTCTGCACTGTCCTCAGATTGACACTCAAACACTCTGAAATGTTTATATTGTCTTCTGGTGCGAATGACAAGCAGTACAGCATGACAAGCAGTACAGCATTTCCAAATTTCTGGCAGAGTGAATTTTGTCATGGTGTTCTTTTTCTCACAAACTGTGACCCCTAATAAACTCTGCAGTCAACAAAATCACAAACAAACAATGCATCTGTGCAAAATTAAAAATATAAAATGGCGACAATTTACCCATCGCACCATGTGTGTGTGTGTGTGTGTATATATATATATATATATATATATATATATATATATATATATATGGTGGACTCTCTCATCACGGATTACAAATGAAGGCTCAGTAAAATAAAGTGGGGCTCAACCTTTATGGACATGCATGTATCTCCCAAGGCCTACAGATGTTTTGCAAACTTTTAAACTGATGAAAGCTGAAATATTGTGAGGAAATTAATACACACTAAGCCAAATACAATGATTCTTATTAATGCCTGTACCATTATTTTCACTCAAAATGATCTTAACTTTCTCAAACCACCAAAATCTCTTGATGATAATGATACATGGATATTTTCACTGAAATAAGATTAATAATTAAACTTTTTATGTAACAATGTCAAATTTTATCATGCAACTAAATGTTTTCACAGAAGAAAGTAGAAAGATTGGCTAGGTTTAACCTTCAGACCTGCAAGAAAATGGTGTATCAAAAGAACAGTTTTTCCCTTGACACCACTATTATTGTATACTCCCTTCACTATCTTAGCAATGTTTGTCATTTTCAAAAGTGATGATTAGAACTTTAATGAAACCCAAACATATGAAAGTGGATTTATACATTTTCTTTGTTCTTGAGAAAAAAAATATTAAAACAAAAATATTAAACACTGTTTATTTATTAGATTTTTTATTTATGAGAATAATTTTATATTTACAAGACTATAATATGTGCACCAGTTTCAATGCAATGTTTATCATTTACCAATTTATAGAGAAAGAAATATGAAAGCAAATGTTTTTATTCATAAATTTATAAAAATTTACAAAATTATTAAATATGTAAACCAACTATAATATTCATTATATACCAGTTTATAAAGAAAAAAATATGAAAATAAATGTATTGCAGTTCGGATTGAGGAATTGGAGAGCCGAGTTTGAATTCCAGTTGAGTTCATTACATTCACTTATTTGCTAATCTCTTTGGGAAAGGTATGAATCTATTTCTTCTCTCCCCCAGCTATGGGTAGATAGTAGGACAGACTGGGTTGTATAGCCTTGGGTGGTAACCAGTCTAGGAGAAAGAAACTCTGAATGCAAAACAGCATGTAGCTCTGGCAAATCACATACTATGCTGCTAAGGAAAGGATCATTCACATTGACTCGATGATCCCAACATATGGTTGACTCCTTTTTTTTATTATTCTTCCTGTTCAGTTCACATTGATGCTTACATTTTGGGCATTCAAATTTTCAATTAGCTGATATTTTGCCAAACATTCCAAAGAATACAATTTACCAATTGCTTTTGCCAAAGCCCTTAGTGTGTCCACTGTTCTTTTAAGATTTCTTCATTAGTCATCACATAATTGACAACAGATCTATCTGCAGATTTTCTAGGCATTTTTAAAAAACTTAACAATGATTTAAAAAATTTTTCAAAATTATGTTTTTTTCAAAAAGAATAGGAATCGATGTAACCTATAATTCCTAGAGTTTCAGGCTTTAAATTTCTATTGATTAGGCATCATTGATCCTAGATCACAATTATAAAAAAGTTGGAAAATTCAAATAAGAAGTAATCTGAGATGCAAAATAATCTGAGGAGAAAATCTGCTATGTCCAAAAAATCATGTTTATTCAAATTTTCTTGTTCTGTAGTTTATTGATATTTTTATAAAATTATGAATAAAAAATTGTTTTTATAATTATTTATTTATAAGTTGGTAAATAATAAATATTGCATTGTAGTTGGTTCAAATATTTCAATAACTTAGTTTTTAAAATTTTGAATAAAAATATTCTTTTTCAAATTTATGTCTTTATAAAATGGTAAATAATAAATCTTTATAAAATGGTAAATAATAAATATCACATTGTACTTGGTTCAGATATTTTTATAATCTTGTAAATAAACATTGCCAATGAAATGAAGGAGGTATACAATAACAAAGGTGCCAAGGGAAAAATTGTCCTTTTGATACACCATTTTTTGCAGGTCAAGAGGTTAAACATTGCCTAAAAGTTAAGCATAGCTGAAATGAAATCAATGGTTGAAAGGCTGATGAAGGTTATAGAATGTCAAGGAGTCCATATTAATATATAAAATAATAGAATAATTGATTCATGTATAAACAAAAAGGACACTTATACTTATAATCAGAAAGCGACAGTTAAAATTTTTGGGACACATAATGAGAAAAGAAGGGTCTGAAAATCTGACACTCACAGGACATATGGAAAGTAAGATAGAGAGGGAGAGAAACAGCAAGTAACCTGCCTTGCATAAATGAATTGCAGAAAAGGAATTGTGAGGTATAATAAAAAGAAAAACATTGCTAAGAACTACAAAGAATAGGAAGTTGTGGAGAGCCATGATCACCCACATCTTGAAGAGATAGGGCATATAGATGAGGAATCATTACTTTCTATTTTATTCTAATGTAAATATGAATGGAACATATAACAAAAAATTTTAAGAAAAATGGAAGCAAAAAGGACACAAAGAAAGAGACTGGGTAAACTTCTGGTACACATAATGAGAAAAGAGGGCTTGGAGAATTTAACACTCACAGTGCATATTGAAGACAAGAGAGACAAAGGGGAAACAGCGAGTAACCTACCTAACAAGTTTGTGTAAATTGATGACAGAACAGGGAATGGAAATGATAATAAAGGATCAAACATTGCTGAATGCTACAAAAGAAAGTTGTGGAGAGACGTGATCAATCTACCTGATGGTTTTTTTTGTGTAAATGAATGACAAACTAAGGAGTGGGAGGTATAATAAAGGGACAAACATTGCTTAGAGCTAAAAGATAGGAAGTTGTGAAGAGATGTGATCAACCTACCTAATAAGCTTATGTAAATAGATGGCAGAACAGGGAATGGAGGGTTCATAAAAATACAAAAGTTGCATATTCACCCACATTCTGAAGATCACCCACATTGAAAAAGGAAACTCAAAATTCTTTTCACAGACTAAATCGCAATGAATTCTATCATTTTCTTTAAACAATAAGGTACCATCCCGTTTTAATAAATATACTGAAAATGTATCATACAGCTATGCATTGACTGAAATAATTCCCAAATTGGGTAGGTGGTACTTATTAACTTAGAAAGGCATTCCATCTAAGAGAAGGAAAACTTTGATTTCAAACCTCCACTGCTATGTGACCCTAACCTAGTCATGGGAAAGATTTCATTAAGTAAATTCTGAGGATAAAATCTTGAGCAAGAGTCTCAAAGGATGTCTGATATTGCAACCAACCTTTTGTTCTAGTAACTCTTGCAGTAACACATATACCAAACATAACCATCACTTCCCCCTGCCCTTGGGCTATATCTGTGGTGTAAAGAGGACAGACATGCTACATGGGTAATAGTTAATCCCCTATAAAATGTCCTGCTCAGGAGAAGTCACTCTAGGGTTTTCTCACCTGCAGCTAATTGGTAAAACAGACACTACACTACCACCTATATTTTAAAAAAAACTCCCAGGTACAGATCTATGGTCTCTCTCAAAACTAACAGATGCCATACATACATCTTATGGATTTATTTGTACTATTGTTCACCAAATACAAGAACCAAAAGCAACTTGATACAGAGGATTACTGAATAAGATTGTTGTAAGTGTAAAGAGAGGAAGTAAGAAGTGCATATGAGGATTTACAGCAGGTGTGGACAAATCTATTCCAACCAGTGGGCCGCTTGAGATATCATAAGGTGGGCTGCACTACTAAAAACATTCAAGGTAATTTTTCATCAAAGGTGCCTCAGCCTTTTTCACTATAGAAGAATATATGTGTATGTGACTGCCTTAGGAATGGGGAAAAGTTGGGTTTTTTTTATTTTTGGAGAAAAGATTTTTCTAGAATTAAGAAACTTGCTATAATATTAACACAGATAATAGCGTGATTAGTACACACCATTTTGGGTGATTAATTTCTAATTTATTCACTTGAAAATACAAAACGAAAAAATTAAATAAAAATGCATATTTCTTCCCAGAGAAAAAAAATATGAATATTTCCTGTTTCTAAAGCAAAAGATATTTACACGTCTGATCTTCCTTAGTGAAAATCACCAATGGTTTAAAATTCTAAAAATGTTATTGTCGATGAAAGTTTAAAAATTCAAGAAACATTGCACTTAATCATTGTTTATGTATGCAGTTATGTATGAGAGAGTGTAAGTGAACCAGTGGGAATGAAATAAAACAAACCAAATTTTAAGATTTTATGTTCATCACAAATTTTGGCTTGCTATTCAGATAGCCAAACAGTCACATATGGTCAGCGGGCTGCAGTTTGCCCATGACTGATTTACAGGATAGATAACTGTGGACACAACACTTGAAGAGGTTAAGAACATAGTGATCAAGAAAGCATCTTCTCAGGAGTCTTTTCCACAAAGTAATAGTTTTGGGTAAGAAGCTGTCTGAATGGAACTTCCTCCTTACTAATGGAATGCAAAGGAACTGAGGATAATTCAATTCTGTTTATGTGTCAGGGTGGGCTCTGGCTGTGAAGCTCTGTACTGGTGAGAATTAAAGAATGTGGCTCATTTGAACATTATAAAAAAAGATTTGTGTTACACTTTGTATAATTAAACTTGTTGCCCCCCCCTAAGTTATTATCAATATTTTTCACATATCATAAGGAGAATTCAGGTTTCCTGCTTTACTGCCTGAAGCCAATGTCCTGATGATGCAAATGACATAGATATTCATAGTTGCAATAAAAAGGATCTTGAAGAGAAAACCAAGTTTTCCAAGAAATAAAAACCTTTCCAAACAGAAACTGGGATTGGAATGAAAACAGTGATGGCATTCTATACAAATTCAGGATGTGGAATTAGTAAATACTAAACACTTCAAATACTTTGTTATATGGATCAGTTATAAACAATTGAGTATAGCTGAGGAAATTGAACATACATTAGGCTGCACTCGGAGTAATTTCCCACAACACTGCAAATTGCTACAAAACCAAAGCATTAACCTAAAAACTCAAGACATGTTCTAAAGTAAAATTTTGTGTGGATGTTATGCATAGCATCAAAATCGTTCAGAAATATCTCTACTGTCAGCTGGATAGGACCACATGGTTAGAAATGGCTTTGAGAGAGTGAATTATCTAGGTCTTAGAAAGAACCATTTTTTTAACCTTGTGTATTGGCACTACAGAATCCCAAACAAAAAACTGTACTGGATATCACATGTAACAATCAAAACCATTAAAATGGATTTCACATGTAACAATAATTATAATTAGATATTCAAGATGCTGATGTTCCACACTACATCAAATAAAAGGCAAGGAATGAAGACCTCATCAACACTGGAAAGAACGATAACAGCTACTGGACTTGAGAAACCTATTTTCCTTAAACATTGTTTTAAAAAAAAATTCTATCAATTTCAACTGATAGTAGCACTGGCTGCTTAATTAATGAATCTTGAATGTTACCTTATAAGGAAACAACTAATATTACTATTACCATTAGCTATATTGGTTGGTTAATTTCAATATTATTGGGAAAATATTGATGTGCATAATAATAATTGTTTTCTTTTCTTATCTATAGGTCAATTTGAAGATAGTGAATCTAAATGGCTTATCAATTCCTCAAGATCCAACACAAGATTTGATACTTGAAAAGCTGAAACAAAAGAAAAAGAATTTCGAGGCAATTTTGGCCTCAAAAGACAACACACTTAAAGAACTTCAGGAGAAAATTGGTAAACTTGAGGCAGAATTGGAAAAGGTACTTGATCCCTATTTATGTACTTAGCTTATATTAATCTGGATATATACTTGCAGAGATGGGTATATTACAAACCTATGTCTATATTTTTGATTCTTGAGTAAACTATCTCTACAATTTTAACATTAGTTTAAACTGGGACCAATATCTACTTTTTTTTCACTCTGGTCTAAATCTGACCTATAATTACCTTTATTTGGTTCTTGTATAGATCTGACCTTTATCTACCATTTTTTAATCTAATGTAAACTAGACTAATGTTTTTTTTTTTTATTCTGGTCTATATCTGACCTATATTTTCTTTTTTAGCTCTTATGTAGACCTGACCTATGCCTGTCTTTTTAGACTAGTGTAAACTGGGCTGATGTCTAGCTTTTTAATCCTAGTGCAAACTGTATATATACTTATCTTTTTGTCTCTAATGCAAATCATATATATATATATATATCTTTTTGAATCTAGTTCAAGCTATATCTATAACTGAAGTGTATACTAAAACTATGTCTTCTGCTCACCTATAAATTTTAAGAGGGTTATGCTATTTTAGTTTTTAGTTGTTACATGTTGTTTCGTGTGAATAGCTAAAGCAACACTTCAAAACACTGTAACCTTTGCCTTGAGGAGAAAATAGTAATGATCAACCATACAGAACAAGATAAACCCCTAAACAAATGATCAACGCTCATTCCCAAATGTAGACATAAAAACAAATTCTATGCCTCTAATAACCCCACAATGACTCCAAAGACTAAATAAAGTTGCATAACCTAAATCTAATAAAGTTTATTTCAAATAGGGAAATTTAGAACCAAATTAAATATAGAGAAAAAATAATAAATGAAATAGTCAAAATAAAAGTTATGGCCATAAATAACTTAAAGCATTAGCATTAAACAAAAGAACTAGAAAGGACCAATTTCTTCTTTACTCAATTTCCTTTGATTATTCAGTCACCTATATACCGGTTGTAACAGCAAAATTGTCCAAATCATGTTACAGCATAATTGTCCATCCTACAAAATGTTTAATATATAAGAAAACACTAAACTAATTGAAATTTTTTTCAGGTTTTCAGATAAAATGTTTAGCCATCTTGACACCATTTTTCATAAGAATCACTGAAAAAAACCTTTGAGTTATTCAGCTAGAAACAAAACAGGTTAAAATCATTTTTTGTCAGCCCCACTGTCTTCCCAAATGAGCAATGATGAGAGGAAAAAGATCATTCAGGCCTTCATTAATGGTACCAACATTCATACTTTTAGCTTCCATCTTCCAAGTCCATTCAAGAACCAAGAGAATGGTGAATAAGTTTTGAAAAGAGGGAATAGTAGAGAAAGAAACTGGATCAGGAGGTTACAACAACAGGAAGAGGGATGATCTTTTCAACTTAGAGCTAAAGAGATCAATTAGAAAAGATCCAACTCAATCCATAAGACATTTGGCATGTGAAAGAGGAGTTTCAGCTATGACAGTCCAAAGAGCAGTGAAAAACAGACTTGAAAATGAAATCGTACATAAATTGTGTGAAGCATCTTGTTACTTCAGGAGAGAAAGTTAGATGGTTAGAGAGGGCAAAATAAGTTGGAAAATGATCCTGAATAAAATATATATATATATATATATATATATATATATATATATATATATATATATATATATATGATTTTTAACTTTTATTTTAATCTTACTTGAAGAGTAATAAAATTGTTCAAAGTAGAGTCCAGTAGTGTTATAAAAACTTCTGAGAATTCCAGTAAAATATCTTTAATCATTTCTAAGATACAATGGTTCAAAGCTTAATCTAACAAATGGACAATTTTGCTGTTACACATTTTGGACAATTTTGCTGTTACACCTGGTATAGAGCCTGCAAAATGTGCAATGAGACATGATATGGAGATAGCATGAGGTGTGAAGCTGACAGTCACCATGCTGTGTTGATTCATCTGTCCACATTGTCTGTCTCTACAAATGTTTTTTTTTTCATACTAAGCACTCTCCCTCCATATGTATAAGAAATTTTACACTGTATGTGAGTATATGTGCATATATGTGTGTATCTCTGTATATATGTGTGTGTCTGTATGTGTGTTTCTATATAGGTATGCATGTATGTGTATCTGTGTATGCGTGTCTCTGTATATGTGTGCATATGTGTCTCTCTGTATATGCATGCTTGTGTGTGTAATAATACAAAATGTCCACCAAAATATACAAGCCTACATAACTTCTTCACTGATTCTAGACATTTTTACATTTTAAAATACAAATTTTAAATGCTCAAAAATTAGTGATTTAGTCAATGCCAATTTCCATATGAAAAAAATGTCACTGAAAAATTATGACCTGATGATTATCAACAATAAAAATGGAGTCTGTGAACACATTCCAAAATCTGGCTATATTCACATTTTATTAATACCCTTTCCTAAATTTGTGGTGGATGTGTGGATGGTGTAATGGATAGAAGCTCAGAATAAGAAATCAGAGAGCTGAGTTTGGATTCCCATTGGGTTCAGTACATTCACTTACCTGCAAATACCCTTTTCTCCCCCAGCTATGGGTTAAATACTGGGACTTGTATCAGGAAAAATCATTGTTATTTTCAAAAAATTGTTAATGCAACATTCACTCACAAAAAAAAAAATTATTCTTACAGTTATATATATTTCAGCTTTAAATATCTCCCAAAGGGGAAATAAGCCATAAAAATATAATCAATCAGTCATTTACCTAATTTTTTATTTGACATGATTTTAGTGTGCTGGCAAGACATACAGATTAAGTACCAAAAGAGATCTCTAAAAATATAAAAAAATGCAATAAAAAGACAGAAATAAAATCAAAATTTATCCTTTCACTTTTACCAACAGTTAACACTTCTGCTTTGTTGAACATACTTTTTTATTTATAAAACTTACATTTTCTGTTGTTGATGTGTGTATAAATTTCCAAGACACCATGAAAGATCACGCCATTGTGTTTGTGTTATAAACTACTTAGCACTTAATGCTATTTTCAGACTATCACTGACATTGAGTAGCATAAAATACAACCTATTTTGTGGTGTATTTTTATTATATTGTGTGTTGGGTGTGTTGTTTAACTTAGTCTGTTCACACTCCTCCCAAGTCTTTTGAACAGGAATAGAGGTTTATCCCATGTTTCTTGTTTAGGGTTGAGTTTCTATTTCTTTCTACTGTCATCTCATTCTCTTTCACTCAAAGTAACCCCTTGCATCTTAGTGGCATTATTTCCTTGCTTGGGGTGAATTGATTAAAGAAAAAAAAATGATGTTATCTGAATTTGAATGTCATGTTTTTATGGCCAGTTGTAAAATCTGTGAAATGATATCTCCAAAAGCAGCCACCCACTTGACCAAAAGAGATTAAAATAAAGATTAACAAATTAAAATTTTGGGGAACAATTGAAAACAGACTAGAAGTTGGAAATATCTCCAGTTAAATTCAAACCTAGTACTTTCTCATAAAGGGGAAATGCTCAAATGATAAATCTTTTTAGTGTCCACACATACAGTTCCAAACATTGAATGACAGCAATAATATTTGACTATTGTTCAATTTAGCATCTCAAACAATTTTCACATACCAAATACTCCTTTAGATTTATTACTATATCATCTTTATTGTTGCGATATGGAACCAAACCTGGGGTTATGAAGGCACAAATCAACACTTCTAACTGAACACCAGGGCAACTCAGGACTAAGACAACTCAGGAATGAGACAATTCAGCACCAGAAAAACACAACTTTTTTTATAACCAAATAAAAGTAATTTATTAAGGATTAAAACCTTAATTAATGAATATTCTTTTAATTATTTTTAATAAAGTAAATTGTAAAAAAAATTATTTTTTAATAAAGTAAAAATATTCACTAATTAAGGTTTTAATCATTAATAAATTACTTTTATTCAGTTATAAAAAATTGTTAATAAATTACTTTTATTCAGTTATAAAGAATTGTTTTTCTGGTGCTGAGTTGTCTCAGTCCTGAGTTGTCCGGTCCTGAGTTGTCTCAATCCTGAGTTGCCTCAGTGCTCAGTCAGTGGTGTTTAGTGGTGTTGAGTTGTCCTGCACCCACCTGAAGTATGTCTGTAACATAAAAATTTTATGAACTCATTGAATAATTATCTCCATTGACTCTCATCAGATAATGTTTTCAATGGAATCCAGAAGACATTAGAAAAGAGAATTTCTTTTTCTAACATGTCTTGTGTAACATACAAGTATAAAAAATAAATAAGAGTGGCAAAAGTGGGTTGTTACTTCTCTCAGAGATGTAGTCAAGTGATACTATGGTTAATATAAAAGCAGCACTAAAGTTAGAAAAAAAAACTCTCTCTTTCTCTTGGACTCCCATGGAACAGAGGACATGACTATAAGTAAAGTAGAAACTGAAATTAACAACTTGTTTTCACCTATTTTTATCTCTCTCTCTCTCTCTCACACACACACACACTGCACAAAACATACACATTTTGAAACACTTGATGTCAGTGGTAGCAAACATGGTCTATTTGACCTTTAGAACACTAAATTCTTTCTAGAATTGTTCCCCCTGCCACTGCATTTCTTTTGAGGATGCAGAAACATAAACACCTACTGTCTTAAAATTGTTATAACTTTCTTTGTATTGTATGTCGAGATTTTATTTTTTGTATACTAATAAAAGAATGGGTGAGAAATATTTTGATGTAATGCATTATATTTGTATGCATGTTTTGATGTTGAAAACAAAATAAACAAATACATTAAAAATTTAACATATTTAACTTTTATTATTCTTTGTGGAGTTCTGGGGTGCAATAACAAGCAAAATGGCTAAGAAGGCTTTCATTTTGTCAAAAAAGTGACGTGCTTTCTCATGTTTACATATGAGAAGACACCAGCATTTGTTTAGTCTATCTTTCATTTGACTAGCATATTTATTTGTTTTGTTGACAAATAAAGTTATTATTTCATTGTTTATAAATAGACAAAATAATTCACTTTCAGAAAGCCTATCAGGTACATCTGTGGGGCCAGTAGCTTCTATAAAATTAGTCAGCCCCAGAAGATAGTAGCCACTCATTATCTAGTTTTCAGCCTTGCTTTCTTCCACTAGCGTGGTTATCATCTTCAACCACTTCACCATCAATATCCGCTTGAGTAAAGCCTTCAAAGTCATCATCGGAGTCCAAATCAAAGAAATCTCCAGAATAAAGGCTTCATTGGATGCTGATGTGACCATTTTTGCTTATGAAAAATTGTGAAAAAATTAATGTGGGTTAAATCGATGTTGTACCTCATGTAGAGAATAGAACTCAAAATGCCATCGGAAAACCTTGTTCCAAAATAGTAGCAGGTGATTTGCAGCTTAAAATACCAGAAATAATAGTTGACAAGTGTTTATTTATAGCACCCATCTCAAGGCCTCAGAATATACCTACAGTTACAAAGAGAGAGAATTCTAGGGCAACAATTTTCACCTTCAGCGTCGCAAAGGTTAATTATGTTTTGTTCCCATTGTCGATCATTTTCAATTCAGATTTCTTTTTTTTTTTTTATTTTTATCAGACATGCTAGTGATGTATTTCTGAACATTTCTGTACATCTTGTTATAAAAAGATTTTAGAGGAGTAACTAAAAATGCCCCCAATGTATTCATTTCCAATCTGAATAAGTCTTATGTACCATTTTCTTTATCAGATATTTTAAAAAGCTCACCTGTTGACACTAATCATTAATTTTTTGCTCTTTATGAATTTTCAGTCCAACAATGTGAATGAAGACTTACACCAGAGAGTAAAGCTACTTCAAAAAAGTTTTAACCCTGATCAACCTTCCGCAAAGCCCAGAGAAATTAGCAGGTAACTGACAATCCATTGTAGCATTTTGTTTGTTTAATAGCATATCAACTTGTTATTAGTCATTTAATGCCAAAATTTAATTTTCTTGGGAGCTTTGGTAATTTTGAAAAAGTATTGATAGTATTTTTACTATAAAAATATATTTTTATATTTTCACAATTTTTTTACCTCAGTTTGTAGGTTTACTATTTTACCCATAGCTGGGAAACTAACATGTGCTACCATCCCTGGTCAGGATAGACCTGGGAACAACAGCTATTAAGAGGTGGTTCCACACTCCTCAAAACCTCCTGATCAGAGGTCTTGCTGCCAGATGTTGTTTGTCACCATACCCAAGACAAGTAGCATTTTGCCTTAGATATAATGACAATAAAGATAGTAATTCTTGTTTAGAAGGGAGCATTTCTTTGAATCTCCAAAATTGAATATTTTGAGTAATTGTATTCTGAAGCAAAAAGGTAGACAAAATTAACATATGATAAAGAAATTTTTTAAAATCTTAAAATAAAAAAAATCTTATTCATCACTAAAAAAATAGAACAACATTTTTATGAAGAAAAATGTGTGACAATTTAATTCTCAGAATGGCCTTGCGAAAGTAAAGTTTGTTTAGTTGGTCCCTGTTGGCTTCTATCACCTTCAATGTAATCACCACTATGCACTTCATGAGGTGAATGGTGTCACTACTGGAAACTGATATCTTGGAAGATTTTTAGTAATATAGTTATGTTTATGTTCAGAATGATATCAGAAAGAGCAATACAAATGTAGAAGGATATATACCTATGTTTTATAGATTATGCAAAATCATTTGATATAGTACATTACAAAGAACTATTGCAACTCCTAGGTAACCATCTATATTTCTGAGATAAGGTATTATGTACACTATTTACATTATTCAGACTATTGTCCTCATCTTTGTCACCATATTTATACTTAAGGATACATGGCACAGTGGATAAAGGTGTTGGTTAGATCCAGTGACAGTGTGAGTTCAATACCTGCTTAAGGCAGTGGAGAACTTGGAGAGGTGAATTAACAGGATATAACTGATAACTGATAACTGACATCCATTAGACATGGCATGTGGAGCTAGAACAGTCTACCCCAGTGAGTGAAATAAAGGGTTCAGTTTGACATTCCAACCACCTGAAGTTATCTCAAGGACACATGGCACAGTGGATAACGGCGTTTGTTAGATCCAGTGACAGGACCCAAAGAGTGTGAGTTCAATACCTGGTTAAGGCAGTGGAGAACTTTCAAAGGGAAATTAGCAGGAGATGACTGATAACTGACATCCATTAAAAACATGACATGTGGAACTAGAACAGTCTACCCCAGTGAGCGAAATAATAACATTCCAGAGTGTACAACAGCCAAAATGTTGTGATAAATATGGCAACAAAAATGAGGATAATACGCCGAATAATGTAAATAGTGCTGGGTAACCTTAACATATTTGAGAAGGATATTATTATATAAATAATCCAGAACCACCTGGATATGGATAGAAAATGAATTCAATAAATGTAGAAAAGGGTGTAAGACAAGGATGTGTCTTCTTACCGGACTTATTCAAAATATACAGTGAGGTAACATGAGAGTAGAAGTCCTACCAGGATTCATTATTGGTGGCCACAATCTTAACAACATAAGATATGCAGATGACACTGTGTTGATAGCAGATATAGAAAGGAAACTACAAGAACTTTTACAGAAGGTAGTTAAGGAAAGCAAGAAGAAAGGACTAAACATTACTTGCAAGAAGAGAGAATGTATGTTTGTTAGCAAAAGGAACAGCCCAACATGCAAATTACAAATTGGAGATACTAAAATCAAACAAATACAACAATTTAAATATCTGGGAAATGTTTTAACAGAGGACAGTTAAGTGCAACACTGAAATCCAATCGCACATTGGGATAGTGAAAGATGCCTTCCAAAAGTTAAGCGAAATATTAAGAAATAGGAAAATTTCATTAGAAACAAAGAAATGAGTACTAAACTGTTATGCAATATCAGTGCTCCTATATAGCACTGAATGCTGAGCAATCTTCTCAGAGATGAAGAAGAGACTTGAAGCAATGGAAATGTGGTTCTACAGAAGGATGCTGAGAATACCATGGACTGAACATATGAGCAACAACAAAGTTTTAGAGACAATGGAAACAAAAAGGACACTTATACTTAACATCAAGAGACAGTTGAAATTTCTAGGACATAATGAGGAAAGAGGGCTTAGGAAATTTGATACTCAAAGGACAGATTGAAGGCAAGAGAGACAGTGGAAAATAGTACATAACCTACCTAGCAATCTTGAATAAATGGATGGTAGAGCAAGGTTTAGGAGAGCTAAAAGAAGACAAAATTTATAAAGACGCTACAAAAGACAGGAATTTGTGGAGAGCCAAGATTGCTTATGTCCTGAAAAGACATAACACATAAAAGAAGAGACTGCTAGATGTCAGTGATATCAGTGAATCTTTATCCTTTCAGGGCATTTTTCAATTTTGGAGAATGCCAAAAATCACAGGGAGCTAAGTCAAGGAATAAAATGTATGGCCATAATGCAATGAATTTCTTCACCAAGAACTCACAATATCCTAACACATCATACACAGAAGCATTGTCATGGCTTTCTTTCTTCATATTTTGTACTTTTGTTATCTGTTCCATATTTAACCTTTGAACTGAGAACACCAAGATTCATATTCTGTTCACATCTGTGCACATTCTGTTTATTTTGTCTGCCCACTTCTTGTGTCATTGTGCGCATCTTGTTGCCCTTCCTAAAATTGCCTGTAAGTCTCTGTAAGCATGCAATGTGACCCTCACTCAAGCTTTCCACCAGCCAGCCAGCCAGTGATTACCCCATGTTGAATTCTGATTCTCAGTCTCATTGAAAATGGCCACTGTATGCTACAAGGTGACACAATGAAAGACAAATGCTGTATCAAGCAATAAGAATATGAACTTTATTTCCCATATTTTATGTCAATGTTTTATTCAAGACTTCACCTGCTCATCCAGGTGGGTAGGTAGGTCATACTTGGGACAACTTCTTCCTCCTACCAACTCCTTGCTATTGTTATATTCCGTATTTAGATGCGTGAAATTTGAAAACAATGTGGGCGAAAATAAATAAAAAAAAAAAAAAATGCAAACAATGAAATTCAGAATCAAGAACAAGACTGTAGATATATTTTATAGTCTTTTTAGTGAGGAAAATAAGAGCAAGTAAAAAGTTTGTATTTAAGAAGTTGAATGTCTATGGTAGTGGCAAGTTTAGTTCATGGATTTAACTTGACTTATGTAAGATGAAAGGTACCTTTGACAAAAATCGGACAAGAGTTCATTAGCAGCAGCAGTCACATTTTTAATGTTGAATTAATATCCAGTGTGTCAGCTAATAAGAACAATGACCCTTCTTTTCCTCCTGATTGAATGGGACTTCCTTTTGACTTTTCCGTGTTGAACTTATACACAAAAATTATCATTTTTCCAAATGGCAATTTTTTTTTATGTTATTTTATTCCGATTGATTGATTTAATTCTTTTTTTTTTTTTTTTTTAATTATCCCAAACGGAAATTATCTGTGTTTGGGAGCCTTTCGTAGACGTGCAGTTTTCATTTTGAGTCATTCAAAACTCGTGATGGTAACTTCTGTTTATCGAAGCAGGGCAAGATTTCATCTTGTAACACTATCTACTCATTCTGATGTGGTGGATGGCAATATGAATGGAGGCTTCAGAACATTATGGCAGACACATTTGCCTCCTGACAACAAACTCCAATCCCAAGCATGACAGTTAATATAGAACAGCACCCTACTTCCGGTTTTGTTGCCACTTGACCTCCAAAAACCCCTTATCCAGTCCTTTACTTCCACATTACCCTTCCTGGAAGCCACTTCAAAGGGTACTATCTACTGGTCTATCAAACGGAAACACTTAAGATCAAGATAAATCCACTTCTTCCCTTTGTACGTGGGTGTCCATAGTATCACTTCTTTTTTATGTACCATGTCCCCTCAGGATGTAGACGATCATGGCTTTCCACAACTTCCTGTCCCTTGTAGCTCTTAATAAACTTTGTCTTTCTGTTATTTCTCCTAAGCCCTGTTCTGCCATCCACTTACTCAAGCTCTCTAAGTATATTATGAGCTGTTTTCCTCTGTCCCTTTTGCCTTCAATCTGTCCTCTGAGTATCAGATTTTCCCATCCCTTCTTTCTAGAAACCTCAACTGATGTTAAGTATTAGTTTCCTTTTTGTTTCCATTTTCTCTAAAACTTCATTGTTGCTCACATGTACAGTCCAGGGTCACGTAAAATAAACAGTATTTCTTCAGTGCATCTTTACCGTGAACTATTTTTAATAAGGCTAATATTTCACTAGCATATTTATCAATCATCATTGACATTCATTTACTACTCCAGTTGCCTTTCACTCATTTTTCACCAGCAGCATAACATGAACAAGTGCAGCTTTCTCTACTGCTTGGCAATGAATCATTCTGCACCTCAAGAAAGTAAAAGTTGGAAGATGTTCAGATGTCTCAGATACAAATGTTTGCCTGACACATTATCCTAGAAACATGCTTTAACCATTCTGGGAATTAAATTATCACAACTTGTATAATCCTCAGCATTTGTCATAGTTATTGAAAAAAAGTTTTATAGGAAAATTAGGCAGGTTTTAATTTGATATACCTATTTCAGCAAAGCAAATTCAAACATTTATCAAAAGACAAGCAAAAATTATTTTTTGCATCTGTAGGTGAGCTGAAAAGTTCTGTTTTATTTTAGTCTTCATACATTTCATTATAATTCCAAACATTTTCCTTGCTACAGGTCAGGCTCTATGAACAAGAAGCATATGAAAAAAATTTGGGAAAAGAAAATCGCAATTTTACAAGAAAGGTAGGCTAAAAATTCTTACTCAGCAGATAATCCAGTTTACACATTAGTCTATAGCTTAAGAAAAATGGACCCTAACTTGATAAAAACAGTTTTTGTCAAAATGTTTATGTTATTATTAAGAGGGAAGACTGAAGTATTTTTTATTATTTTATTAAATTTTTTAATCCTTTCTAGTATGATTGAAATTTTGGTTAAAAATATTGTTTTTCTTGCATTAGCAGAGAAGAGAGGAAAACATTAGTATAGGAAATTTTAACATCTTTTTGTGGTAAAAACACATTGATTTGGAAATTCTTGCAAAAATCAAATAATTGTTAGATTTTAATTAAATTTTCAGAACTTATTCACAAATGAATTAAATTATTTTGGAAATTTTTTTTAGAAAAAATTTCTTTTTACATCTGTTACTTCCCAACTTATTTTTATGAAATTTCAAGAAATTAAAATTTCAGCCTCTTCATATTTATATTAGTTAAAAACAGAGATCCTTGGAGAATTTAAATCTTCATTTTTTGGGGTTTTTTTTTGTAATACAGAAACACCATTTATCAAAAAACTGCTCTGAATTGAAAAATAAAAAATGCAATAAAACTAAGACAATATTTAATTAGAAAAGCTTTAAAATTGCTTTTATAAATAAGATATATTAAAAACACTATTGTCTTAAGAAAAACATTTTTTCAATGAATAATGAATTTTTACAAGAATTGTTATCATCTTTTTAAATTTTAATTAGAGTAATTTATTAAGTTTTAATTTTTTTTAAATTCTGCATTAATTTCAGCCTTTTAGATGCTATTATTATTAAGTAAAAACTATATTTACTAATCATAATTGGAAAAACTTAGTACAAATCATCAAACACCAGTATTTTAAAAGAATTTTGAATTTTTTTGCATGTGTATAAACGTGCCAATTTTTGTAGATACAGATGTTCATACACAACATTATCAAAAAATAAGAGCAATAACTATAGTAAATTTAAAGCCCAAATATTTAAAATTCAATAAAATATTAGATTATGGAGAATATTTTCTTAAATTTTTAAGATTACTGAGTACTTAAAAATTATATATAAACAGCACTCATGTTGTATTGGTCAATTAATCTTTATGGATATAGCCCTGGTAGAACAATATTAGATAAACATCCAGCTATCAACATCTGAACAGCTTAAATAAACAGCTACTGCTGTATTAAAAGAAAAGTATTTCTGTGATATTTTAAACATAAAGTAAATAATATTTGTTTCAAATCAGATTAATTATACTTTAAATCAGCAAATATTTCCCAAATAGAGTTTCAGAAAAGTATATTTTATTTTTGGAAGATTTTTAATAAAAATTACATTATGATGAAAAACAACTGAAAAAGGGTGCTAATCAGCCATTTTTGCAAAAAAAAAAAACCTTCCAGTCAATTTAAATTAGTTTTTGAAATATAGCAAAGTATTTTGCTTATTGGAAATATTAAATTTAATTTATTAGCTTGGAATGAAAACTAAACTAAAAAAACCTTAAGAAATATTTTTCATTTTTGAAAATTCATTTTAAACCTTAGGTATTGCGTTTTCTGTGGAGGTATATAAGTATATATATATATATATATATATATATATATATATATATATATATATATATATATTATATGTATGTTTTAAATGTTTACCAACATTGATTAGTTAATACCAATTTTATTGTGAAAACATAAACTTGGATAATAAAATTTGAAATGGTGTTGTAATGAGTAGACAATGCTGAATATCAAATTTAGAAGCTTTATTCTACTAAACTGAACTGTTAGTAATTAGGCAGCTTTTATACAGATTGATTAGTATTGAAAATGGGTAGGTCAGGAGAGTTCATTAGTATGACAGCTGTATCTAAATCCTGGCAACATGGAGTAATTTTCATTCATCATGTTATATTTTGTTTACAAATCAATTGTTTAGCTTTTTACCCAAACCCTGAACATGTATTTTTATTGTTTTGGGGATTTTTATTTGTTTTTTTTATTTATCCGTTTCTCTTTTCATTCCAGTCTGCACACCCTCAGAAATGAGATGTATCTTCGTCAGACCCTTGAGAAACAGGCTACAATGCTTCACAGGGCAAACATCAATTATACAGTAAGGAATAAAAGAGTACAGTTAAAAGTGATCAGAATTCAGTCTCACTACCCATCTAAATTTTTTTTTACAATGATGTTCACCCTGTAGAAGATCCAAGAGCTACTTGAGCTAGAGCGTTACAGAGTAAAAGGCACAGTTTATGGAGATAACTGTTGACCCTAGACTTGCACAGGTTAAGATTGTAGTGCATAGGGAAGCATCCACATTGGAATCAGTTCCACAAAACAGCAGTTCATGGGAAAAAGCTGCTCAAGTCGAACTTCCATCTCACCAATGGTATATAAAGGGAGTGAGGGTGATTTGCTACAATGTACTTAGCATGACGATAAATGGTAGAACTGGGGGAACTAAGGAATCTAGTTCATCTGAACGCTTTCCATTGAAATAGAAATAGAGCAGTGAGAGGCTTACGACATTTCGTCTCTGAGACGGGGATTGTATGGTAGAAAATAATTTGTCACCTACAAGGACACAGAGATGCTATGTGACTATTAAAACTGGAAGGTAAAAATTAAGAAGCTCCTGTCCATATAACTAGTACTCCATTTTTGGCCTGATCTGGCTCTTGTAATGGTAGTGGATAGCAAGAGAAGTCAGGCACTTACTGGAGGAATACAGGGAACTGACCATTTTCCCAGCATCTTTAGCAATAGATCATATGTATGAGTTTTGAGGTTTTGGTCCCAATAGGCACTCAAGACAGTGGGCCCTGCTTGAGGGAACACCCTTCATTGTGATCAGCGACATTTCTGGGTCAGCTCAGCGATGATGACATGTCACCAGTTTGGTTTTCAAGGAGGGCTAAAGATAAATTGACCCATATATGAGAGCGTACTAAAAAGATTCTTGGCCTGATCAAGAAAATAATAATTCTTGTTTGATCATTTGGCCAGATTTTTAACTGTAGATCAGGCCAAAAGATTTTCCCTCCTTCTGCTTTTCCTTTTTCTTCTTCTTTGTGTCATTTCCCTTCAGAATATTTGCGATCATGGCTCTTTACATCTTCCTATCCTTTGTAGTTCTTAATAAAATTTAACCCTTTGCCAAGCCTCCCAACTCAATTCTGCCATCCATTCACACAAGCTCATCACATAGGTGGCTTGCTGTCTTACCCTATCCCTTTTGCTTTCAATATGTACTATTAAGTGTCAAAATCTCCAACCTTTCTTCCTCATTGTGCACTGAAGAAATTTGGGCTCTCTCTTTCTAATTCTATGTATCTTTTTTGTTTCCATTTTCCTTTAAGATTTTCTTTTGTATTCAACATTCTTTTCAGCATCCATCTGTAGAACCACATTTATAATGCCTCCAGTTTTCTCTTCATCTCTGAGGAGATTGTCGACCATTCATTGCCATATAAGAGGATTGATATTACAAAACAATTCAGCAATCTTTTCTTTGTTTCTAGCAAAATTCTCCCGTTTCATATTACTTTGCTTAGTTTTTGAAATCAATCTTTAACAATTCCATTGTGCCTTCAGATATTGATGTTGCATTTTCTGTTCTCTGACAGTGGAGTAATGGGTACAGCTCAGATTGAGGAATCGGACAGCAGGGTTCAAATTCCAGCCAGATCCATTACATTCACTTATGCACTAATACTCTTTGGAAAGATATGAATCCTCTTCTTCTCCCCCACCTCAGCTAGGGATAAATAACAGGACAGGCCAGGTTCTATAGCCTTGGATGGCAACTGGTCTACCGCAGAAAGAAATGGCAGCCGATTGTGGAGGAAAAAGTCATCAGTCATGTATCTTTCGATACATGATCACCTAGGTGTGTATCACACATGGCGCATAAGTGACTGAGATGTTTAGACTTCTTGTTTGATTCTGACCTCTTCAATTTGTATTTCACATCTTGGACTTTCTCTTGCTGATAACCAAATTTTCTGTCTTACAGTTGATGTTTAAATCTTTTCTTTTCACTTCTTTGATGACCCACTTGTAACACAATTTTTTCTTCTTCCTTTTATCTGTTGTGTCTTTTCAGGATGTGTGCTATTAAGGCTCTCCACAACTTCCTCTAAGCAATGTTTGCCTTCTTACTATCCATCCTAATCTATGTTCTGCTATCCAGTTACACTAGTTTTTTTTTAAGTTTATTATTCGTTGTTTTCCTCTGCCATTTTACCTCTGGAGAGATAACAAAAAGACAAAATTTATTTATAGATACAAAAGACAAGAAATTGTGGAGAGCCATGATCACATATGTCCTAAAAGGAATGCTACATAGAAGAAGAAGAATGAGCTTTAGTAAATTGATGGAGAACAAGGTTTGGGAGAGCTAACAGAAAGACAAAATTCATTAATAGCTATGAAGGACAGGAAATTGTGGAGAGCCATGATCACATATGTCCCAAAGGCAATGCAACATAGAAGAAAAAGAATGAACTTTAGTAAATTGATAGGAACAAGGTTTTGGAGAGATGATAAAAAGACAAAATTTATTAATAGCTACAAAGGACAGTATATTGTGGAGAGCATTATTGCCCATGTCCTGAAGGGACATGGTACATAGAAGAATGAGCTTTAGTAAATGGATGGTGGAACAAGGTTTTGGAGGGATAACAAAAGACAAAATTTATTAATAGCCAAAAAGGAGAGAAAACTATGGAAAGCCATAACCACCAATGTGCTGAAGGGAAATGGCACATAGAAGAAGAAGAATGAATAAAATAGTGTAATGTATGGGCAAGGGGTATAAAATTACACCAGTATTATCGATTTATAAAAATCTAGTATTAATAATAAACTTCGATTTATATCTCATTAAGGCCCACCATTCTAAAAGTGGAGAAGTAGACATTAATAGGTTAAATTAATTTAGATTTAATTAATATCTATTTGTGTATTAAATTAATTAATTATTTTTGTTTTGTAATCACTTTAATTATTTTATTGTTATTATCGTTTCATGAGAAACAATTAATATTAGATTTTTTAAAATTTTAAGAAAGTTTGAAAATGGCAACATTTAGAATTATATTGTAGAGTTGTACTTCAAATATATTTCTGCAGAGAGCAGATATTTTAAGAAAGCATATCGCAAAGGAAAAAAATGGGGAATAAATATGTGAACAAGATGTCAGTTTTTGATTCTGACAAATCAATAAAACCAAAATATGTAATGTAATATTTCAGGTCACTTAGTCTCTTTTTTGATTCTTCAATCACATATTTGTTAAAAGCAAAAAGAAATTATTCCCCACCTTAGTAAGTCATGTCAAAATAAACATAGTATTTCTACTACTTTGGTACACCATTGCTTCTTTTTCTTCCAATTCCAAAGGCAGTTTTTTTTTATTGTAAAAATATCTGTATTGTTACATTGAGGTAAATATAAAGAGATCAAAATATTATCAAAATAAAAAGAGATCAAAATATCAAAATATAAAGAGATCAAAATAATTTTTTTTTTTTTTTGTGACATTTTGCATTAAATAACAATCCATTTTTAAACAAGAATAAAAACAACGAATATGCAGACCATATACTGTACCATGCAAAAGTGTTAGGCTATTTTAGCAAGGCCTCCAATCAGGAGATTGGGGGTTTTCAGGAGCATAGAAATACCTCTTAATTATTGTTCCCAGATACAACCTGACCCGGGGTGGTAACACTGGTTAGAGTCCCAGCTATGGGTAAGTAGTCATCCCTTAATCTGGGGGTCAAATCACTGAAAGTATAAAAATACATTTTTATAATAAAAATACCAGCAATACATTTTCACAGTAAAAAAATTACCAACAATACATTTTTGTAAAAAAAATATTGCCAGCAATACATTTTTGTAAAAGAAATTACTGATGCTCACAAGAAAATTAAATTTCAGCATTAAATGACCTATAAGGAGTTGATAAGCTGTGAAACAAATACTTTTTGTTAGGTTATTTTAAATTATTGTAAATTTCTAATAACTGCCAACAAGTGGAGTGATTATATGGAAGTGATTGCTACATCTACTGCTAGGAAAGTTGGTTCACTGTGTTGTGCCAGACTAGTTTTCTTGTCAGAATCCATCTTTCACATTTGTAAATCTACTATTGGTCTGTGCATAGAATACTGCTGGCATATCTGGTCTGGTACACCTGCTATATATCTTGATATTCCTCAGTCTCTTTCCAACCAATGTGACATGGCTTCCCTCTGTATTTTCTACAAATATTTTCCTGGCAATTATTCTGGTGAGCTGTTCTCTTTAGTGCCTCAATTTTCATGCTACTAGATTGGCAAATAGGTTTCACCATTTTACCGTTAAACTAGCTAGATGTAACCATCAATTCTAGTCTAATCATTTCTTTTCTTGCACTTCTCACCTGTAAAACTTCTTTCCAATATCTTGCTTTCCTGTTACCTACAATCTTAAAAAAATTAAATGCAATATCAATCACAATCTGCTGTATTCTTGAAGCCTTTCCTTTATTATCTTTTTCTTCTGTTTGACTCACTGAAAACTTCTGCATTCTAGTGGCAACTTGCTTGGAGTGAAATAAAACCTTCAATATGAAAATATTAGACAGAATTAAAAGTATCTTTTTTTACAATCCTTTATTCCAATGCTTATTTCATATCCATATCTAAAGACCATTACTCTATAATGTCTCCACAAAAGGTATAAATCAAACTTTCCTAGCACTATCCCATATGGGATTTTTAATGACTTCCACATCAAGTCAGGCAGCTGACAAGGAAGAAACAATTGAATAGTTTAAAGATATGTTATATACAACAATAATATATAAATCAAAACATGAAATGAGAGAGTTGCTAAAAAACATTCTTTTAGCAGGTATAGGCAAACAATTGGGTCAGTTCCAGCACATTTCAGTTAGAAACAGTTTGTTAAACTGTCCTTCAAACAAAGGTTGTTTGTCTCGGGCCATCTGGAAGTTTTAAACACATATCTTCTCTTTAGAAGCAGGACTTCTAATTTTCACTGGTTTAGGTGCTGTTCCCCTGGAGGCAACTAAAGACGTCTGTCTCCTTCAAGATCCTTCAAGATCTTGTGCTGCTTTTACTTAGCATTCATAATTATGCGCCTAATCTTATTTGGAATGAAGACTGGGTTATACCATTAAAAGTAGATAATATAATCTTCCACTAGTAGCAAAAGCAAGGGGAAATAACCTAATTTCTTATAATCATAGTGTACAGAGAAAAATATCTTCCACCAAGTAACTGACTTCCTTTTGTCTGCTAAAAAAACGATGAAACCCCATTTGCATAGACAAAACATTGCAAGCCCCTCTACTCTATCACTTTTTCTATGGCAAATTGTCAAATGAGTTACATTACCTAGTTTCACTAGCTTCTCAGCTAGGAATTGCCATGCCATGTTCACAGGATTGAATCATCCTCATTCCCTTCATATTCCATTGGTAAGGAGGAAGTTCTGCTTAGACAGCTTCTTCCATAGAACTGTCACTTTGTGGAACAGACTCCTGAGAGGGCGCTTCACTAATCATTACAATCTTAACCTCTCCAAGTCTAGGATAAACTGTTATCTATCTTACATATCCTCATAATATGCATTTCATACTTCCTATCTTTACACTGTTACAACAATCTCATTCAGTAACTCTCTACCTTGAGTGGCTTTTGGGCCTTGTATTTGGTTAATAATAGCATAAAATTATGCAAAATCCTGATTATACAGTCCATGGCATCTAAACAACTGTCTGCGGTCATGGAACATACTTTATGACCACTCTCCACTGAATTTAACTAAATAGCTTCAGAAATGCCAAGCATTTAGTGCTGTGGTTCTCAACCCTTTTTTACCCGTAGACTACTTTTAAATTTAATTTTTTTAGTGGACCCCCATAACTGTTTAATGAAAGAAAAGCTTATTTTATTTTTTACTAATAGATAAGTTTAAGAATTGTATTATAGAAATAGTAAATGTATATACTTTATTTTGAAGTAAAACTAATTTCATGAAAATAAACTTGTATTTAACAACTAAATTCTGTGGAACATTTATGTCAGTTAGTTATGTGCCATGCGTGATGCATGGTTAGGTGATCACATATCTTTTGATACATGACTGATGAGGCAGATTATTTTTTTCCCTTCAGTAGGTTGCCATTTTTTACTGTGGTAGACCAGTTGTCATCCAAGGCTATAGAGCCTGGTCTGTCCTTCTATTTACCCATAGCTGGGGGATATATACATTTATGTATACTAGTAAAATAACTCATAGTAAACCATTTTTTAAAATGAACCCTGTGAACTCCAGTAATGCTACATGGACCCTGGTCGAGAACCACTAATTTAAAGGAAGAATAAGGTTGTTTTTACAGTTTATTACATATTTCAATATTTGAGGTAATTATTTCAAAGCTTGATGGATTATATGTATGTCCCACCTTATTTAATTTTATACATTTTAACTCATATGAAATATTTTTAGGATTTTAAGTTAGTGTTCCATTTACCGAGCATGCTCCAAGGTGGAAGTAGCATAGCAATAGGATTCAAGATGGCTGATATTTATCATCAACTTATTAAATGCATTATTTTTTTAACAAAACAATTAAATTAAATTTCCAAAATTTATATTTTTAAAAGAAAAATGCTTATCATTTACCTTTAATCATCAAACACATTCTCTTTGTTGTCTTCTTCTACATCTTTATTTGGGTTGTATACAGTTTTTAATATTTCCAAAAACTTCAGATTGAAGGTACTTTTTTTGGAACTTATTCTATGAAATATGATAAATGTACAAGTGGCATTTTAACTTAATTACTGATAATTTGTATAAGAATGACAAGTTAGTTTACAGAATAGATGTAGTGGTATAAAATCTATTAGTCACAACTGTTTTGCTAGTTCACACACTCACACTCTTTTGGGTCCTGTCACTGGATCTAACTAATGCCTTTATCTACTGTGCCATATGTCCTTGAGTGTGAGTTCAATACCTGGTTAAGGCAGCAGAGAATTTGGAGAGGGGAATTAATAGGAAATAACTGATAACTGACATCCTTTAGACATGGCACATGGAACTAGAACCGTCTACCCCAGCGAGCGAAATAAAGGGTTCAGTTTGACATACAACAACCAAAACGTTGTGATAAATATGGCAACAAAGATGAGGACAATAGTCCAAACAATGTAAATAGTGATCTGGATTTTATTTCATGTTAACTTTCTTATAAGGAGGCACAGTGGGGTCATGGATAGAGGAATCAGAGAGCTGAATTCAAATTCCAGTTGAGCTCATTACATTCTTTTCTATGCTAATACTCTTGGAATTGTTATGAATCCATCTTTTCTTGCCCCCCAGCTATGGGTAAATAGCAGGACAGACTGGGAACTATAGCCTTGGGTGACAACCAGTGTAGGAAATACACAACTCAGAATTCAAAACCTGAAGTATTAGTTTATGAACTGAGGGTGGCCCATACTATGTTCCATGGTCTTCAGCAGTCTATCAAGAGCTTGGAGAAGAGATGGGCACTGCCAAGTTATCTGAAAGGATCATGGGGAAGAAGAATTAAAGTCTGTTTTTTCTGGCCTCAGGTCTTCCCCACCCCGACAACTGAAGCAGTCAAGGGTTAAAAAAGACTTTCTTATTGATGACTAGTAATATAACCCATCTTTGGCTGGGTCTTTCATTACTGGGAATTTTTGCCGTTCAATTCAAGCAGTTTAAGCCTAAAGTCAGCCCACCCAAAAATCAATATTAGTAACAATATTTGGGTGCAACTGAGGCACATCCCCAAAGAGGCGGAGGAGGAGGGGGTAACAATTTGAATGGGGGGCGCTGAAAAGGGAACTGTATAATAATAAATAATATTATTGTAATAATTTAAAGTATTTATTTTTGTTAAAGGTTTTATGAAAGATATATATCCAAAAACAAATATTAAGTAGTAAAATGTTGCTGAGAGTTATAATGGACAGGAAATAGTGGAGAGCCATTGTCACCAACAATATGATCAAACACACACACATACATATATACACACATTTTGAGAATTATAGATATAATAGAGTTTTTTGTTTTTTTTACTAAATTTCACCCAATGCAAACAAAGCCTAAAAGCCAGTCAAGGTAGAGAGTTACTGAATGAGGCGTGTGATATGAACATAAGAGGGGAAAATCAAAGTGAAGATTATAAAGATATAGCAGATAGATAGCATTTGATCCTAGACTTGGAGTGGTTAAGATTTTAGTGCTCAGGGAAGCATCCACGTGGGAGTCAGTGATAAAAACAAAAGACTCAGTAAACTTATTTACATCTTGGTCATAAAAGCAAATTTTTAACAATTTTCTTTCTTATATTTTATACTGTTTACAGTTTTATGTCTTTTTTTTTTTTAAGGGAAGGCCTGAAATACCTGAAGAGCCACTCGAAGCCAAATTAATTGTAAGTTCCTTTTAACAACTTGATAAAAATATTTCTCCTCAACACCTCAAAATGAACTCCAGCTTGAACAATCATAAACATTGAATTGTTCAAAAAGTTTCTTCTATGTTTGTCTTTAGATGGTATTAGGAGTGTTTAGTTTTAACTAATTAAATTAAAAAAAAGATTGCTTTTGAACTGTGATATCTGTTATATGAGCCTGTTATCATCATCAGTCTCATGATTGGGTGCAGTTGCAAGGTCACTGAGCAGCTGAGCACCTGACCAGTTTCCTCTCTATATCTATGTTGAAAGCCAGAGAGTTCATTCATTCATGCATAACATATCTTGGGCAAACAGACCTGGGAAAGAGCTTATTCCTTTCCAGGTCAAGCTACAGCTTATGTCCTCCAACCTGAAGGCTCACTTTGGTCAAAAACAGATGACAGTTGATTCCATTGGAGGTACACTCTAACCTGGCTATCAACTTTCAGTCTAGGATTGCTCTCTGCTCAGCTACTCCGCATCATCAATACACTGACTGCATACATAACTATGGAGCCCAGCCTACCATATTGCGCTAGTTGGCTGTTTACTCAACAGGAAGATTTAGACACCCTTTGATAATATTGTTTTTAATCTGCTGGCTGTCTAGCATACACACCACCCGCACCCACATATGCACACAATGGAAAGAGATGAGCCAGCAGCTGCCAACCAAGGCCTTGTCCATATATTGAAAAGCCGCCTGCTGAAAGAACTAATTTAGTTAGTGATGATCAAAACATGTAGCAGGTAGTGTTAGGTAACATGGTATCCATAGCACTTGTAGAGTCACCTGAAATAATATTATAATGACAATGTGAGTCTATATTTGTTTTAAATTGTCAAACTAGCATATTTTTGGTTATATTTATACTAATATTTCAGTATAGAAGGCTCATTTATTTTAAAAAAAGAAAAAAAAATGTGACTCAAATGCAAAAATGGTTTTGTCTGGATCTGTCTACCCAGGTTTTTGTTTTTACCTCAGTGTCAGGATTCCAAACATTTAACAACACATCTTTCAAATGAAACATATAAAATGTTATTTTCTAGAGGAAAATAGTAGCAGAATGTCATTTGAAATAACATTTATATATTCTTTTCAGAAATATACAATAACAATAAAATGTTCAATTTCACCTGCAGTGAAGTTTGTTTTTATCAAGTACCATATATACTTGCATATCAGACAGTTTTTGAAGTTAATTTGCCTGCAGTAAATGGATATATAGTTTGCTAAATGGTATAGCCAAGGCCAGCAGTACATACACTAATTTTATATCTCATGTATGAAGCGACTACCTTAAAATAAGATTCAAAATTAGGTCTTCAAAAGCCACATGATACATGAGTATATATGGTAAGTGTTTGTAGTGCAATGTTAGATGTATGGACAGGCTTACTTTATGACGATCAGCCTAATGTTTCTGTCAATACATGGACAAGGCCTTAATCGGAAGTTGCTGGCTCATCTCTTCCATTGTGTGCATGTGTGGGTGTGAATGATGTGTATGCACATGTAGATCAAACCGGCCTCCAAAATTGTTTGGAACCCCATGAAGCAGTATGCTTCTATTTTTATATCCATAAGGGAGATTCAAAATCTAATTTCACATGGAGGTGTGAACTTTTTGAATATAAGGTTTTCATTAGTTAAAAAATAATTTCTCACTGGCTTGCAAAAATCTTTTTCTCAAATTTGCAGGAGTGATGAAAGTTACTTCTGATGGGATTTTATTGGTTGAAAAGTATATGTAGAATTTAATTCCTATAGTTTCTCTGATTTATAGAGAAGTTATTGTGAATGACTAAATGTCTCAGAAATAGATTACAAAGTTTTTGGCTGTAAATTTCTTGCTCAATAACAATTTGTAGTCAAATAGGCCAGGTGAGTTTGATAAGATTTAAATGAAGATATTATACAGAGTGCCCCAGAAGTAACTCTCTATTTCAATGAAATCAAGCAAATTTTAAAAAAAACTGACATAATTTTATGTTTATTACTTAATTATGATACAAAACAAATAGATTTATAAAGATAATGTCAAAACCTTATTGAAAATTTTTAGCATATGCTCCATCTGTATCCCTGCCCATTTCAAATCTATCCTTAGCATTATGAAACACATTTTGAAGCATATGCTCCATCTGTATCCCTGCCCATTTCAAATCTATCCTTAGCATTATGAAACACATTTAGCATATCTGTATCCCCCATTTCAAATCTATCCTTAGCATTATGAAACACATTTTGAAGCATTTCCATCTGTATCCCTGCCCAGTTTATGAAACACATTTTGAAGCATATGCTCCATCTGTATATTTCAAATCTATCCTAGCATTATGAAACACATTTTGAAGCATATGATCTGTATCCCTGCCCATTTCAAATCTATCCTTAGCATTATGAAACACATTTTGAATGTTTAAAAATCTATCCTTAGCATTATGAAACATTTGAAGTTTGTAAAAAACACATTTTAAAGATATGGTATCCCTGCCCATTTCAAATATCCTAGTATTATGAAACCATTTTGAAGGATCTGTATCCCTGCCCATTTCAAATCTATCCTTAGCATTATGAAACACATTTTTGAAGCATATAGTGCTCCATCTGTATCCATCCATTTCAATCTATCCTTAGCATTATGAAACACATTTTGAAGCATTGCTCCATCTGTATCCCCTGCCCATTTCAAATTATTTTATGAAACACATTTTGAAGCATATGCTCCATCTGTATCCCTGCCCATTTCAAATCTATCCTTAGCATTATGAAACACATTTTGAAAATAATATGCTCCATCTGTATCCCTGCCCATTTCAAATCTATCCTTAGCATTATGAAACACATTTTGAAGCATATTATCTGTATCCCTGCCCATTTCAAATCTATCCTTAGCATTATGAAACACATTTTGAAGCATATGCTCCATCTGTATCCCTGCCCATTTCAAATCTATCCTTAGCATTATGAAACACATTTTTGAACATCTGAATTTCAAATCTATCCTTAGCATTATGAAACACATTTTGAAGCATATGCTCCATCTGTATCCCTGCCCATTTCAAAAAAATCCTTAGCATTATGAAACACATTTTGAAGCATATGGCATCATCTGTATCCCTTTCAAATCTAATAATAGCATTATTAAACACATTTTTGAAGCATATGCTCCATCTGTATCCCTGCCCATTTCAAATCTATCCTTAGCATTATGAAACACATTTGAAGCATATGCTCCATCTGTATCCCTGCCCATTTCAAATCTATCCTTAGCATTATGAAACACATTTTATATATATATATGCCTCCATCTGTATCCCTGCCCATTTCAAATCTATCCTTAGCATTATGAAACACATTTTGAAGCATGATCTGTATCCCTGCCCATTTCAAATCTATCCCTTAGCATTATGAAACACATTTTGAAGCATATGCTCCATCTGTATCCCTGCCCATTTCAAATCTATCCTTAGCATTATAGAAACACATTTTGAAGCATATGCTCCATCTGTATCCCTAAAATATCCTTAGCATTATGAAACACATTTTGAAGCATATTCTGTATCCCTGCCCATTTCAAATCTATCCTAGCTTATGACATTTTGAACTCCATCTGTATCCCTGCCCATTTCAAATCTATCCTTAGCATTATGAAACACATTTTGAAGTATATGCTCCATCTGTATCCCTGCCCATTTTGAAATCTATCCTTAGCATTATGAAACACATTTTGAAGCATATGATCTGTATCCCTGCCCATTTCAAATCTATCCTTAGCATTATGAAACACATTTTGAAAAATGTAAATGTATCCCTGCCCATTTCAAATCTATCCTTAGCATTATGAAACACATTTTTAAACATATGCTCCATCTGTATCCTTTTCAAATCAAACACATTTTGAAGCATATGCTCCATCTGTATCCCTGCCCATTTCAAATCTATCCTTAGCATTATGAAACACATTTTGAAGCATATGCTCCATCTGTATCCCTGCCCATTTCAAATCTATCCTTAGCATTATGAAACACATTTTGAAGCATATGCTCCATCTGTATCCCTGCCCATTTCAAATCTATCCTTAGCATTATGAAACACATTTTGAAGCATATGCTCCATCTGTATCCCTGCCCATTTCAAATCTATCCTTAGCATTATTTATCTGTATCCCTGCCCATTTCAAATCTATCCTTAGCATTATGAAACATTTTGAAGCATATGCTCCATCTGTATCCCTGCCCATTTCAAATCTATCCTTAGATTATGAAACACATTTTGAAGCCATCTGTATCCCTGCCCATTTCAAATCTAAGATTATCACATTTTGAAGATGCTCCATCTGTATCCTGCCCATTTCAAATCTATCCTTAGCATTATGAAACACATTTTGATGCATATTTATCTGTATCCCTGCCCATTTCAAATCTATCCTTAGCATTATGTTTGAAGCATATGCTCCATCTGTGGGCCCATTTCAAATCTATCCTTAGCATTATAACATTTTGAAGCATATGAATCCTTAGCATTATGAAACACATTTTGAAGCATATGTCCATCTGTATCCCTGCCCATTTCAAATCATCCTTAGTTATGGGAAGCATATGCTCCATCTGTATCCCTGCCCATTTCAAATCTATCCTTAGCATTATGAAACACATTTTTAGATAGTATATGCTCCATCTGTATCCCTGCCCATTTCAAATCTATCCTTAGCATTTTTAAACACATTTTGAAGCATATGCTCCATCTGTATCCCTGCCCATTTCAAATCTATCCTTAGCATTATTTTTGAAGCATATTCATCTGTATCCCTAAAATCTATCCTTAGCATTATGAAACACACATATGCTGCCCATTTCAAATCTATCCTTAGCATTATGAAACACATTTTGAAGCATATGCTCCATCTGTATCCCTGCATTATGAAACACATTTTGAAGCATATGCTCCATCTGTATCCCTGCCCACAAATCTATCCTTAGCATTATGAAAACACATTTTGCATATGCTCCATCTGTATCCCTGCCCATTTCAAATCTATCCTTAGCATTATGAAACACATTTTGAAGCATATGCTTCTGTTAGGATTTCAAATCTATCCTTATTATGAAAAACACATTTTGAAGCATATGCCCATATATCCCTGCCCATTTCAAATCTATCCTTAGCATTATGAAACACATTTTGAAGCATTTCAGGAGTTATGCTGATCACGTATTAAATATGATGAACAGAAATAAAAGTGAGTTTTTAAAAAAAAACTTGTTTGAATTCACTGAGATATAGATAATTAAACTTAGGATACCCTGTATAAAAATAATCAACATTTTGCTGCAATGTGAGATGGTAATATTAGCCATTAAGGAAACATTCAGCATACACTGACCAACCAGCCAGTACTACTTGAGTTACACTTTTCTTTACTCACTGGCCATCGGGCTGGGATCAAAAGGGCAGATAAACTAAATTTTGTTTTTCAACTATGTCTCTGTCTTTGGACAGAATGCAACACAGTTATGTGTCTGTCTGCAGTACAACTGAAAATATTATTAAAAGGTGCTCAGTCCCAAGAAACAGCTGCCCACAGCAGTACCACCATCATTGTACTAAAGAGGAGTGATATCAGTAGTAATACCAATACCAGCACAACTGATGTTTTGCAGAGACTGAGCTATTTCGGGACCTGACACAGCTGCACATACTCAGGCTCTCCACATTAAACTGACCTTGTGTCACATCCTTGACAGAGTAGACAAATTACATTTTATCTCTCAATTGTGTTTCTGTCTTTGGGTAGAACACACAAGGGGTGCCTGGTCCTGATGATTCCAATCCTGCATCAACACCTCCAAAGAAGGAAGAATCAGTGGAATATCAATGTCTGTACAATGTTGGCTGAAGGGACTGGACAATTTTTGGCCTAAAACCATGTGTATGCATTTGGGCTCCCCACTTTAAATCAGCCTTGTGCCATATCCTACCAAAGTTGGTGGGAGTGGGAGTAAATAGTATAGTATAGTACTTGTTGTACAAATCTGTAATGGTAATGTTAATAGCTGTTTTCTTATGAAATATTTAGCATTCATTGACTAAACAGCCAGTGCTACTCTCAGTTTGCGTTTGGTAGCAACTTGCTGTGGCATACAAAACTAACTCTAGAGCAATCTACTGTAGCTTCAATACCCTTATCTTCTATACTAATTTTGTTATAACTGTTTCATACACTGAGATATATGAAGTATTTAGTATTTACCAATTCTACATCCCAAATTTTTATGATGGATTCAAGGTTAGTGCCATCTCTGCTTTTATTCCAATTCCAGATCATAGTTTTTGTTTTGGAAAGATTTATCTTGAGTCCTATTTCTTGGAACACTCAATAAAGGATTTTGATTTTTTGTTCAAGATCATTCTTATCCTATGAATACCTGTCATAAGCAAAGCCCCCACCTCATCATCAGTACATTGTCCTCCAGATCAAACACTGAAAATCATTTGCACCAACTTGGTTATGTTAGTCGCTTTGATGTGGAGCTTCCACATCAGTAAAATAAAAATCTACTGAATACTACCTTCCATCTTTACACAAATTATGAAATACAATGAAAAGTGAATATAGTATAGAATGCCAGAGATCAAGGTGCAAGTAAAATTAACTCTCTTCTTCTATTAGCAATCATGACTCTTTACAACTTCCTATCCTGGTTCATTAGTCAGGACATATTATCTTTATCTAAACCTCTGGAAAACCTAAAGCAGAACATATCATTTACACTGTTTTAAAAAATGAGTGTCAACTCAGACGCATGTATCCACTTAATATAACATTTATAGTAATAAGATATATATATATATATATATATATATATATATATATATATAATTAAGTAACTCATCAAGTCTAGAAGAAACCTCAACAGAATGCAGAAAGAATTATAATTATCTCAAATTGTCTTAATAATTTCTATCACTTGTATATCCTTGCTTGAACCAGATTTTAATGCCCTGGATGGAGCAGCTTGGGGATATTAGTCATGGCTCGTGGGGGCACAGACCTATAGGGTAAGGGAAACTCGGATGAGTTCCACCATGGAATATGTTATTGAGCAGTGCTATATTGAGTCTAATTTGCTACCTCTTCATCATTGAGGCCCGTTGGTATGATGTTTGCCTGACAACATAACTGCCCAGGTTTCAATTCTCGGTAGTGGATGTGCGCTGCTGATGAGTCCCAAATATAGGGCCAAACAGCCATCCAGTTCTTTCTGCATTCTGTTGAGGTTTCTTCTAGACTCGATAAATTACTTAATTATAATTATCTCAAATCCTCCTAAAAATTTCTATCATATATATATATATATATATATATAAAACTGGCTTTACATTTCTAAGAACAACCATCTGATAGAGTGGCTAGCTAATCTCTGTTGCTGATACCTGCTCAGGCACATTTGTGTTTCATCAACACATAGAGAGCTAAATGATGCTTTATACTGCAACTATGCTGAATGAGCTTTACTTACCCTGAAATACACACACACACACACACACACACATTTTATTGGTATCATTCCATAAAATCAGTAAGACATAAAGGGGTTACAGGTTGTGGAAGAATTAGGAACAGAAACATTAATAATGAGCAGGAGGAGAAAAGAATAATCATGAAGACAGTAAACTATTGATATTGCATTTAAATATTTGCAGATTAAATTTGGCTATATTAGTGTGTGTGTGTGTGTGTGTGTACTATTATACTTAAAAAACAAAGTGTCTACTCAAATATGCGTGTCCACTAAATGTAACAATTATAATAAGAAATACTGTCACAGTAAAAATCTATTAATTCCTTAGATATTACTATTTATACTCATTTTCATGGAATTGTTTTGATGAAAAGATAAATGTCACTTCCCTGGAAGACTACAAAAGATACCTACAACAGTTCTTTACCCAGAAAGATAAAAATGTTTGGGAGGATAGAATTATAAAGTTGGTTGTAAATGGTTGAAGATAGAAGAATCAAATGGTAATTTTGTTACTTCAATCAGTTAAGTGCTATACATGATAAATGCATGCATGATCATGTATCTTCTAATACATGACTGACAAGGCAGAAAATTTTTCCTGCAGTAGGTTACCATTTCAGTAGACTGGTTGCCAATCAAGGCTAAAGACTCCAGTCTGTCCTGCTAATCAACCAATAGCTGGGGGAAGAAGAGATGGATTCGTACCTTTCCAAAGGGCATTTGCGTGTAAGTGAATCTAATGAACACAACTGGAATTTGAACTCAGGTCTCCGAGTTTTCAGTCTGAACCGATATCCATTACACCACAACACACTTAATAAACCTGGAAAAAAGGTTGGGGTTTTTTTTTACCTAATAAACCAAATTAATTTTTAATGTTTTTTCCATTATCTTCTATTGTTCAGTATAAAAATTATTCAGCAAACTTGGACCTTTGTGTCTGAAAAAAAAAACTGTGTCAGAAGGACATTTTTTTTCATTGACACCACTATTATTTTAACTACCTTCACTCCTCAGCAATTTTATTGTTTTAAAAAGTGATGATTAGAATTTTAATAAAACTTAAACATATGACAAAAGTTCATTTATACATTTTCTTTATTCTTGAGAAATTAAAATAAAAATATTAAACACTATTTATTTATTAGAGCCCACCTGTGTTTTATACTGCAACTATTCTGAGTGAACCTTAGTTACAGTTTCTGAGAGAGATTGCATTATCTGGTGTGATCAACAGCATGAACAAGGCCAGTACACTCAAGCTCTCAGTTGCGATGACTTGTGACTTCATGCTAGTACAACTATCAATGGTTCCCAAACAGTTCAGTCAGTCATCCCATTGCATGTTTTTCAAACACTTTACAAAGGTGCCACACACTGGGATTGAACCTCTTAGGCCAATAACATCAAGAAGTTACCTTCTTGTCAAATTGACCATGATGAAATTCAAATCCAGTTTTTATGGTCAGAAAGCAAACATTTTCACCACTCACCCACATGCTCATTCCAATCAATACTTTAAAAAACAGGTAATGTAATATAATTATAGATGCATTAGTCTTTCTTAAATATAAAAGTCATATACAAAATTTTTAATTAAAAAGTGGAACACAAGTTTTTCATTAAATTTTATGTTTGAGAGTACATTCTTTACCAAATTCAGATATCTGGTTAATAATCTTGTAAATATGAAATTAATCTTGTAAATAAACAATTTAGCAGCTAAATAGTTTTTCTTGTGATTAAAATTCTAAATATTTTTCTTGTGATTAAAATTCTAAGCATAGCCTTTTAAAACAATCAACCTTAACAAGAAAGTCAACAGTGTTTACAAAATTAACAGTGTCAAGAGAAAACCTGTCCTAAACCATATTTTTTACTGGTACAAAGGTTAAACTTTGCCTTATTTCAATTCCTTTTGTTTGATGCTTGTGCCAATTAAAGTGAAAAGTTTTCATATTTTTTCCTTACAGTTCATGTCATCATTTTGATAATGAACTAACTTTTCCTTTGTTTCTTTTGCAGCCTTCTAACCAAAATCCAGATAATCGGCTTCCTGCCAAGACCAACACCATGTTGCCAGTCATACAAGATATTAACCAGGAGTTATCTGCGCTTTTAGAAGCACATGGTCAGCATTCAAAAAAGCTTTTTTGACATTTTGATTAGTTGTTTTATATTGATTCCCTCTTCTTTAAATATCTACCTTCATATATTCTCATTGTGATTTTGTCTATTTTCACATTGCTCTCTCTATGAATTATGTCCCCCTCAAGATATAGGTGATCATGGTTCTCCACAACTTCCTGTCTTCTGTCATTCTAAATAATTCTTACTCCTTTACAACATCTGTTTGACTCTGTAGTACTTATTTCACCATCCATTTACTTAAATTTGGCAAATAGGTAACTCACTGCTTTCCTCTGCTCTTCTTGCATTTTATGGGCTCTTTCAGTGTTAAATTCTCCAAACCTTCTTTTCTTATTATGCATTCTTGAAAGTTTCATTAATCCCTTTCTAGCAGCAGTCTCTTTGTAATTCCTGTTTTCCTATGTTATCCTCAGCATTCACGGATAAAAATACACTCTTGCTACTTCAAGTTTTTCTTCATTTTCAATGGAATTGTTCAATATTCACTGCTATATAGTTAGGTAGTCATTATATAACAGTTCAGCATCATTTTCTTCAATTTTAATATTATTTTTCAACCCCTTACTTCTTCTATATACTGTTTCCCTTCAGAATGTGGGCAACCATGGTTCTCCACAACTTCCTGTCCTTTGAAGCTCTTAGTAAGTTTTATTATTTTTTTTTTGCTGTTTCACCAAATCCCTGTCCTGCCAACCAGTTCCTCTTGCATTCAACATGTCCTGTAAGTGTTAAATTCTCCAAGCCCTCTTCATTATGTAACTTAAAAATTTCAATTGCATCTTTCTTATTCTAAATATAAGTGTCCTTTTTGTTTACATTTTCTCTAAAACTTTCTTGATGCTCACATGTTCAGTCCATGGTATTCTCAGCATCCTTCTGTAGAACCACATTTCTGGTGTTTCAAGTTTCATCTTCATCTGTGAAGAGATTGTCCAGCATTCACTGTTATATAGGGGGACTGATATTAAACCATCTTTTACTATTCCTATGCATTTTTTTACACTAAGTTTCACCATGTATAAGGCTCAGGGGTCACTCAAGGTAGAGTGTTACATTAAGGGATAGTTTATATGGATAGGAGAGGAAAATAACAGTTAACTCCAGGCTCAAACAGGTTAAGATTGTAGTGATTGGGGAAGCATCTTTCTGGGAGTCTGTTCTACGGAGCATTGGTTCGCAGAAAGAAGTTGTTCAAATGGAACTCATATATCCAATCTTTTTTTTTACAGTAAGGTTCACCCTGTACAAAGCCCAGAGTCCATTGAGGTAAAGGGTTATATTAAGGAGTCGTTTATATGGATAAGAGAGGAAGATAATGTTTAACTCTAGACTTGAACTTGTTAAGATTGTAGTGAATGGGGAAATATCCTCTTCAAAGCCTTTTCCATAGGGCAGTGGTTCATAGGAAGAAGCTGTTTGAGTGGAACTTACTTCCTGCCAATGGAATACGAAGGGAATGTGGGTGGTTTGCTACTATGTAAGTGGTATGGTGGATCCTAACTGTGAAAGTCAGACTTGGTGGAACCAGGAGATGCAGTTTGTATTTAGATTTCTATGTCACACTTTCTGTCATATGCTATTACACTATACACCTAGTTGAAGTTCTATATGTGCTTGATTTTGACATTCCCAATGTGTAACTCACACCATGAACTGTCCTTTTTGCTCATAACCATATATTCCTTTTTTTTCTTTTTCTTTTTCTTTTTTATTCATTTCACCACAAGCAAAGCAATAAAGCCACTAAGATGCAAGAAGCTACTGAATGTGAAAGAATATGAGAAAATGAAAAACATAATTAGGGAGAGAGGAAAATAAGTTATATTACCAGAGTGTTATGGAAGTCATTAGTTTGTAGCAGTGTTGGAGAGAGATATATATTTATATGATAAACTTTAGTGGAAATATTATTGTGTTTGGGAGATATATATATATTTATACGATAGGTTAATATATTGTATTGAATAGAGGGATACAAGGGTGGCCTGAAAAGTTCATAAGCTCACTACAAAGGAGTGATGCTAGAGCTGTGAAGTCTTGCATACATTAATTTCAACTCTTCTTATTAATAACTGCATTGTTTCTTTACAGGTAAGGTGACATCTGACTGTCCAAAGAAGACTTCAAAAGTAACAAGTAGTGACTTCTCTTGAAAATGGACAAAATTTGGCATTATGGTGTTATCAAGTACCTGCAGAAAAAGGGTTTAGCTTCCAAGGACATTCATGCTGAAATAGTTGCCACATAAGGGAATGATGCCCCAGCTGCACAATGAATTTGGCATGACAAAGTTTTCTACTTGGTGGGTGCCACATCTTCTGACACATTATCTAAAACATACCAGGCTGATCACATCACAGGAAAATCTGACATTGTTTGAAGCAGATCCAGTTGGTTTCCTAATCTAGAATGAGTGTTAGGTTCATCACTTTGAGCCAAAGATAAAGAGGCACAATTCATGTAATAGAAACACCTCTCCTCACCTTCTCCAAAGAAGATCAAGTTCATTTCATGTGCAGGGAAGATGATGGTCTCAGTTTTTTGAGATGCAGAAGGCATTGTGTTTATTGATTATCTTCAATATAGTGTACTATGCCAATTGCTGAGGCAGTTATGAAAGGCTATCAAGACCAAACGCCTAATAAAGTTGATAAATGGGGTTTCATTTGATCAAGACAATGCTCCAGCACACAAATCCTTGGTTTCACTGGATTCTGTTCATGACTGTGGCTTTGAATTGATTGATCATCATCCCTATTCTCCTGATTTGACTATCATCTGTTTTCCAAAATTAAAAAACACTTGGCTGGGAACCAGTATTGCAGTGATGATGATGATCTGATGTTGATAACTTTTTGACCAACAGAAGGAACAGTCTTCTTATAACAGTCAGATGGCAGTTCAGCTGGAAACAAATAATGCAGTTATTAATAAGAAGAGTTAAAATTAATGCATGGAACATTTCACAGCTCTAACATCACTCCTTCATAGTCAGCCTATTCAAATTTCAGCCCACCTTTGTATTTATGTGATAGGTTGCAGTAGAGATATTATTGCAATGATATCTCCACTGCAACCTATCACATTGGATATATATATATATATATATATATATATATATATAATAGTTCTGTCTGTTTCTTGGGATATATTGTCTTGTTTAGATATAATCAGATATTGTTCATCCTGTTTCCACTGAGACCAAATATATCTACATTATCCAACCCAGAGATTGTACTCACAATTACTATGACAACATGGTTGCAAAAACAACATTAGTTTTAAGTCTCCAAATTCTAACTTCATGATTGTACTGCAAGATAATGACCTACAACAGTGATTTTCAACTAATGTGTCACTGCATTTTGGTGTACTGTGAGATGATCATATATATGCCCTGAAGGTTTTTAAAAGTCATTAATTAAGTTATTTCCACATGAAGTCCAAAGCACAATATGTGTGCATAACAAAATTAAAAATCCCTTTATATTGATTAAAAATGTATATTATTGTTATAATAATAAATATATACATAATATATAAAATAATGTAAAATGCCAGCTTTTATGCAATAAAAAATATTAAAAACAAAAAATTGATCATGGCTAGAATCCTTGGAAAAAAAATTTAAGAGTATGACTGTTTAAAATTCAACTTTGCAAAGAAGATATTCTAAAAAAATGTCAATCTCAAATATCTCATTAAATGTTAAATTATAAAAAACAAAAAAATGAATATATATTTTTTTTTAAATTTTAATTATCTTTTTATTATAAATTATAGTAAATTGTTTTGTTTGCGTTGATAAATAAATCATAACAAAAACTATACTCTCTTTTTTTGATCATCATAATTTAAGTATGCTATGGAAGTTTAATTCTAGGTTCATGTGTGCTGTGGATGTTTGACTCCAGGTTCAAATATGCTGCAGATGTTTAACTTTGGGTTCAAGTGTGCTACAGTTTTTTAATTCAAGGTTCAAGAGTCCCACAGGTGTTTAACTCTATGGTCAATTGTGCTGTGAGATAAAAGAAAAGGTTGAAAAACATTGACCTACAGGATAAAATGTTGGTTAGTGAATTTTACTCAATCCCTGGTTTGGGTCATAAACGAAGAACCATTAATATCTTAAAATTATCTGATGAACTAAGTCTTTGAAAAACTTTTAAATGTTTCTGTATTTTTTTCCTTTCTTTTTAATTCAGGTTGGTGGAAAAAATAGTCATCATCTATAGACGTGTGGAAACCCATCTACACTTGCGATAATGGCCGATGAATAAATATGATTATTGGACCCCAAAATTATGAATACTGGATGAATGGATTTAATTATTCTAATCATCAGCATCACAGAAGTAGAGTAGATCTAAATTAGTATTGTTGACTGGTTTGTTAGCAATCAACATTGTACTTTCAGTTTTTGGTTTATTTCCCATTTGATGATTTTACTGGGCCCCTGAAATCTTCAAAAATTCATTGTCTAATCAGATTTGAGCTCTCCGCCATAAAGTATCCAATGAAACATAATAAATAATCTGAATGCAATTTCATTATTTTCACTGATTTTCATTATTTACATTATTTCCATGGCAAATATTTAGATGAGCTCCATTCTTCAGGACCACCAGTTTAGACCTTTACAACTAGGACAGGCCATGCTACTACCATGGAGTTAAATCAGAACCATTTCCTCCATATTTCAGTTGAAAGGGGAAAAATCCACACAGAAATCTCCAAGAACAGAATCCTTAACTTCTTAAAGGAAGTCAAACTTCATACCAAAATATAAAACTATAAAAACTCCTAACACAACTCTATAAAATGTTTAATGTATTTTGAAAACTGAAAACAAAAGGAAAAAGAACTCTTCAGACTTCATAAATATCCCCACTAAAAATAATAATGCAAACTAATAACCAACTTTTTATCAGAAACCAAATACAAAATAACTTGTATTAGAATCCAGCATCTCTAATAACTGAAAGAAAAAAAACACTTTCATCAACCAACCTGTACCCAAAATTATGACTGATCTATATATAACATCAAGCTATATCCAAAACAACCACAAATCGAAACCTTTATCTGGCATTAAATAACCCTATAGTTGTTAATGTGCCCTTAAGTAGACACCAAACAAAGAACTGCTACTTTGTGGAACAGACTCCCACATGGATGCTTTCCTGAGCACTACAGTCTTAACCTCATCAAGTCAAGGATCAAACATTATCTATACTACTCAACCTAATAATCTTCATTTCCTACCACCTCCTCTTTCATTCATATCTCACCCTACATTCATCACAACCAATTTAAATGTAGCTCTCTACCTTGAGTGACATATTGTATTAACTTCACTGTTAAAAAAAAATTGGACTAATCCCCTCATCTTTGCTATTTTAACAAAATGTCGGCCTTTATGCTCTCCAGCCATCCTTAGGTATTTGTCAATCCAGGTAATCATCATTTTGAACTGAATTAATTACAGTATCAGTGAGATACAAAACAACAAATACTTCTCAAGGATGATCGCATTAAATACTTCAAAGGACTTTGACAAGGTGTGTCATAGAGTTACTACACAAGTTCTTTAACTATGGAATTACTGGAAGAGGTTTCTCTATTATGAAGTCCTTTCTAATGGATAGTTCCCTGAAGGTAGTTGTTAATGGCCAGTCCTCCAAGGTCCAAGCGACCAATGCAGATTTTGTGCCCCAAGGCTTGCTTCTTGGTTCAACCCTCTTTCTACTTTAAATAAATGATCTGCCTAAGAATATGTAAATATCTATACTGATGATACAACAGTATATAAGTACACCTCCAAAACTCTAGATAACCAGAGTTTGACAGCTGATCTCTCCTCTGACTGAGCTTGAACAGTTAAGTGGGGGAAAATTGGCTGCTCCTATTCAACATCTCAAAAACCAAACTAGTAACATTCCATCATCACCAAGCGAACTCTGAATTTTCACCTTCCATGATAAATGGATGCTTCCTCAAGAAGTTCCCTGCACCTTGAGAACTTATTGGGACTTAACTTTAGCCCAGACCTCAAGTGGGATTCATACATACAATCCAATGTAAAAGATGCTGGGAAAATAGTCAGTTTCCTTTACTGCTCCAGTAAGTACCTGACTCTTCCCACTATCCTATACCCTTACAGGGGTTAGATCAGGCCAAAAATGGAGTACTGTTGCCATATATGAAGACTTTCAACAACAGTAACAATTAAAATGGCTAGCACATATAACTAGAATGGAAAATAATGATATAATCAAATTGGTGACCTTTTATACTATGCTAAACAAAAGGTCAGGAAGAAAACCCTCATCAATAAAGAAAAGCTGGGTCACTGTGTCATACCAGAAAATCTTTCTTGTCAGAGTCCATCTTGTACATTTATAAACCTACCATTCATCTGTGAATACTGTTGCCATATCTAGACTGTTGCTCTTACAATTCATCTCGAGGTTCTTGACAAAATCCAAAGAAGGATCTGCAATGTAATCAATCCTGACTTGATATCTCAACTTCAGTCACTTTATCACCAGTGTAATGTGGCTTCCCTCTGTCTTTTCTACAAATATTTTCATGGCAACTGTTTGGACGAGCTTTTTCTCCTGGTGCCCCAACTACATGAATTTAAGCATTCTACTAGATTGGCAACTAGGTCCCACCTGTTTACTGTTGAAATAGCTAAATGTAACCACCACTTCTACTCCATTAGTTTTTTTTCATGCATTTCCCACCTGTGTAACACCCTTCTGTTTACTTGCTTCCTTGATAACTACAATCTTCAAAACTTGAAATACAACATCAATCACCATCTTCTATCTTCTTGAAACCTATTTATCTTTTATCCTTTCCTCAATCCTCCCTATACTCAGTCTTTTCTCTCACTTTCGCTCCTTGTAAACCTCTGCATACTAGTGGCATTACTGTTTTGCTTGGGATGAAATTATTAAAAAATAATTATATATACTACCAACCAAAAATTTGGAACCACATTGAATTTTTCCTCTAAACTTAAAAAATGAATCATGTTTTATGTCTTTAAAGAAATAAATTTATTTTTCTATGTTTCGTGTCTATCCCCCATGATAGATGCTACTCTGGGCCTCCCAGATCTTTTTCTGTCAACATCTGCACCGGTTTCTGCATGTCGCTGCAGCAATAATGCTCCCCATTTTTTGATATCTGTAATTTTCTAGCAATTTGATATTCAGAATACCTTTCTATCAAAAGAAGTTCCACATTGGCTCTTTTTTCAATATTAATATGTTTAGTTCTTGGTATTTTAACAGTTTCTGAAAATTAATTCCAATCACATATTCATGGAATTGAACCTCTACCAAGCAATAGAGTTGAAATGTTTGTAAATTTCTGCTCTACATTTCAAAGAAGGGTATCAGGTTGTAACAAAATTAAAATGTTCCAAAGCTTATACAAATAAATTTATAATGCTTGTAGAAAAATTTGTTTGGATTTTCTGTAAGGGTTTGCTTATATATACAATAGGTGAATTTATTTATCCAAATATGCAAAATTAGCCTTTTTTTATGAACTATCAAGAGATAATAACACTGTTCAATAAATATCAAATGATAATCCTACCATTGCCATTTATATTTTTAAGCAATCAGTATTTAAATTATAAACAGTTAAGTGGCTGATTTTATTAATATTTCCAAGGCTTATGACCATAACTCTTAAGTGATTCATATCACTTCTAAATAGATGTTCAGAAATGATAATAAATATACTATGGATATTTATTGGGTTTAAACAATACAAGCCACTATACATTTATCGGCAGTTATTTTCAAAGCTGAGGAGCAACACATGAGAGAAAATATCAATACACATTTCATCATCATCATAATCATCCTCAGTTCTATAACTGGGTGTGGTCATAGGGTCACTGAGCACCTGACTAGCTGCATCCACATGTCTTGGTTGTGTGCCAATATCTGTGCTGAAAGTCAGAATAGCATTCATGTTCTATGTGTCTTGGGCAAGTTGACCTGGCAGGGCCATCCCTCTCCAGGTCTGGCCACAGCCAATGTCCACTGACAATTTGGTCAGAGACATAGAGTCATTTTATCAGAGAAACCCTCTGCTCTGGCAAATGACTTCAAGATACATTATAAAAAAATGACGTTCTTTTATTGTCCTGGGAGGGAAAGAGAATGAAGAAACTTTAGTGAGGTGAAAGTACAATAAAAGAACAGGTTTCAGGAAGACTGAAAATAGTGATTGATGTGACATTTGTTTTTGAAATTGTAGGTGGTAGGAAAGCAAGAAATCGGAAGGGATTTCCACAAGTGAGATGTGTGAGAAAAGTAACTATTAGAAACTAGCTAGCTCATGTGGAGGGCTCTTGATTGGGCCTTCATCACAATAGTAAGGGAGGAGTAGATGTGATAGTCAACCCATAAACTACAGAACTTAAAATCAATCACTGTATTTAAGTATTGCATTAATATTTAAGCTTACCTTTTAAAAGTTCAACAATAATTCTTCTGCTGCCACTTAATTTAAAGACACTTTGATATACGTAGGTCCTTACTTTCTGTACAAACAATTATTTTTATTTCATGGGTAACTTTCACTGGATTTTGCAATTAATTCTGATTATTCCCAAATTTATTTCCAACTAGCAGCATGGCCCGGCATTGCCCGTGCTTGATTCAAAAATCATACGACTCATACAGCAATCGCTATCACTTGACTTAAAATATTTTTGCCCTTCCTTGCCTTTAAAGGAGTGTCCTTTGCCATGCTGATGTTGCTACATGCCTTAGTTCTTGCCTATCTCACACTGCGGATTTTTTCTAAGCTCTATACTAAACATTAAATCTGTTACGAAAAAAAGAACTAAACAAAATGAACACAAAACGATCAGCTTTAAAAAGGACTCGTAACTGGAAAAACCAAATGAAAAAAATGAATGTTAACAACAAATACTTTTTCACATCCAACCCAGTTCTGCGGAATCAGAATCAATTGATTGAGTTTAAGCAAGTGATGAGCCAATTGGAGTAAAGTGCCATGCAGATTTAAATTTTTCCCATTGATTTTTTTGCTATCATGCTAACATGCTAGTTAACATTCATGTCAGTCAGCTGTTGGCTCTCATGCTGGCCAATAGAATCTTCCTGCCTATTCGTGGCAGCCAGCTATAGGCTCTCACTCTGGCCAGTACAAAATGGCCGCAAACTACATGAAAACTGCCGTAGAAGCATGAAAAAATCGATTATTTCCACTATCCATGGGAGTTGGGAAATGCAAGGTCAGTCTTGGCCTTCCCACTAACTTGGAGCATGTGCATGTAAATTTTAGTGCAAATCCGTCGAAAATTATATTTTTCAGTGTTTGATGCAAAATAAATGTCTATTTTTAAGACTATAAAAACTTATTTTTATGATGACATTTAAGTATAATTTCATTTCTCTGGTTCAATAACTGGCTTGTATTTTTGTACTTAATTATTTTAATTTTTTCTTCCAGGCATAGTTTGCATCTGTTTATATATATATATATATATATATATATATATATATATCTGAATTAAGATCAAATATAGATAGGAATGCAAGAGAATGATAGGATAAGGGACAAATAGGAAATCTTTATAAATCTGACATGCTTTGCTTTTATTAACACTTGAGATGTGGGGGGTTATTTTCCAGGAGGGTCAGCCAGGTGAAGGTGAGAGGGGGAGCCAAATATTTAGTTACCCCCACGAGGGTTAATGTGACACAAGGCTTTTTTAATTTTGGGATCTCCATTCCGTAGGCTCGACCAAAGATATTTTCCCTGAATTTTGAACCCAAATAAATGGGTTATAAAATTAGTCAACCAATCCCGAATGAGACTCTGCCCTTCAAATTCATCCTCGTCCTTTCCTCTACGCCCGAGGGCAGAGAGATAGACTGTTAGCCAAGAAATCAGCTGTGTTTATGTTTTTATCCAAGAAGCACCATAGTCGGTTGGCAATATCTTTTGACTTGATGACTAAAAATTAACTTCCGTATTTTCTGTACAATATATAAAAATTTGGACACCATGTGTATTTAAAGTAGTTTCCAAAGTATGATTTTTTTTTTAGGAGGACTTGTAAAATATTTATATTTCATTTGTTTTACTTTTTGTGTATTGTTCTCTGAAAAAAAAAACGCTGAGTCACCGGAAGTTAACGGCATTCGTTCTGTTTTCGGACGTTTGAGTAGCCGGCAGTAACTTCTGTCCGGGTGTGATAACCTTACTCATGCTTTCAAATTGATTTCATGCAAAAACAATTGTGTTTTTCAAATTTTTAGCACTGTCAGAACCACCGCCGGGTAATTTTACGTAGTCCTGTGAAGTTTTGTTGAAATCGGTTGAAAAATGTGGGAAATACGATCCCATATATAAACAAACAGACACACACACACACAATCAGCATTTTATAATAAGTAAGATTTATAAAAACTGTTATCATACAAAAAAATTTGTCATAAAAACTTTGTAAAATAATTGCCAAAAGCAATCACAGTAATAAAAATTTGGGAATCCAAAATTTCAGGATTGTGGATCCGGATCCAGCCCAGAATATTTTTAATTTGCTCATGGAGTCGACCTGATTAAAAAATGGTATGATGTGTTGGGCTATGTTCTCTAGCAATTAAAGTTGAAAAAGTGTAACACAGTGACATTCGCATTTATTATACAGAACATATGGTTACATCTAGCTAGTTTAACAGTAAAGTGGTGAGACCTAGTTGCTAATCTAGTACACACAGTTGGGGCACCAAATAAAGTTCATCAGAATAATTGCCATGAAAAGACAGAGGGAAGCCACATCACATTGGTGGGAAAGTGATTGAAGTCTGGATGCCAGTTCAAGATTGATTACATTATTTGAGTCTGTTCATTTGTCTCTATCTCTCTCTCTCTTTCTCTCTCTCTCTCTCTCTCTCTCTCCACACACACACAGAAGTCATCCAGTCAAAACATACATACATACATACACTAATTCCATTCTGATGTCTTACTTTATTACTGCAACTAACACAGTAATATTTTTATTCAATGGAAAATATATATTTCACTCCTCATCTTCAAAGCTGAACATTTTGCATCATATGTTAAAAATAATTATTTCAGCTGTTATTAAAAGTAAAACTCTTGTATTCTTCTTTTCTTCACGCAATGTTTGAATTTAATTTCAATTTTTTGTTTTCAATCATTTATCACAAGGCTATCTTTTTGTTGGTGGAAAACAGTTTATCTGGAGTCTGAATTATTAAGTGATTGACAACTCCGCCACCATATTTTTAATAGTAGAATCAGTTTACTTCGTTCTTATTTTTGAATAAGGCAGATTGCATATTTGGAAAAATAGGAATTTAGTAAATACTAATGATAATGCTGATGACGTGGCACCTTAAAACTACTCTTATACCCGTGTATGATAAAAAATGAGTTACAGAAGATCAAGAAAAAAAATGAGTTACAGACAAGAACATCAAAAAAAAAAATGAGTTACAGATAAGAAACAAAATTCCTGTCAGCTCCTCTTTCCAAAAGATTCAGTAGATAGCACTGTATGGAATTTGCTCATCAACTCAGGAGAGTATTATTCGCTGTAAAGAAAAGATTATCTTGCATTGCTGCTCAGGCAAGACACCAGGTTCATTGACAGGGTGCAGTTTCTTGTAGTTGTGGCTTAAAAATTACCCTTTAGACAGATTGTTACCCACAAGTGAAGAACAAAACAATTTCCAGCAGTAAACAAGATTTTATTCTTAGGTAGTAACTTACTGCTATAAGCAAGCTAAGTAGGGTTGAGGAGTAAGTGAATGGGGATGCGCGCAGTTCAGCGGTCCTCATCTATGTCTGTTCTCCAAAGCCCACTTTGTTCCTTCTGTTTAACCTTTCACATGATGGTCAGACAACAGTTTCCTTTGTCTTGTCATCTTTGTCTAAAAAAGTAATTAATCTTCCTTCTGTCACTTTCTCTCAGTCTGAGCCTCTTGCTCTTGTGCTTTCAAGTTGACTCCAATTACTGATAGCCATCGGATGAAAGTAAATGTTCTGTATCGACTTTTCTGACACGTCCCGCTGTTTTTAAATTTTTTGTGATGTCAACGAACACTTGTTGCCACTTTTGTAATGCAAACGAATACTCGTTGTCACTTTCGTAATGCTTGGTGTAGTAGAGACTTTGTAATCACAGATAATACTACATTACGCCATTGAACAATGCTAGTGTCAGAAGCATTCGAATAATCTTGAACTAATAGTATTTGCTTGATAATACTCGCTTGAATAGTAATCCGTATAGTGATCTGAATAGAGAAATAGTATAGTAAATAGAGTAGAGAATAGCGGTCCATATAGTAATAGAAGATAGTGTAGAAATAGAGATCTGAATAGTAATAGAGGATAAAATAGAATTAGCAATCTTAGTTGTCAGCTACTTCCTACATATATGCATTTCCTCTATGGTCACATGGTCTACTTAATTCAATAATGGGATCGCCTGTGTTTGCTCACTGGTGATCTATGTTCAAACCTAAGTGTCAGCAGTGATACTTTATTCCTATATAACACAATTTAACAAAATAGCTGAGTCATATTTCTAGAATAAACACATTACTTAACATCATAATTTGTCTAAACATAATGCCTATATTTGCAACCTGGCTTTACATAATGAACCGGCAAGGGATTCTACAGAACATGTGGTAAGTATGAAATAATAACTCCCCTTACCCATTCCCTTCAAATTTGGGCAAGCTGAGGAAAAAGACAGAAAGAAGCTTTATCTTCCTTATGTGAAATTTCCTTTTTTTTTTAAAACTTTGAGTTCACAGAGATTGGCCAGGGAGCAGAGAAAAAGATGAAAACAAATTCATGAGCCTATGTGAAGTTTTCTTTGGCTCAGTGAAAACCATGTTTTCACTGAGCCAAGAAAAAAAAAAGAAAAATAGTGAGCCTATGTTAAATCCTATTTTATATAGAATAAAGAAAAAAAATTAAATCAACAAGAAAAGAGTAACTGAAATCATGTGAAAAGTTTCATTTCTGTTCATATGTCCAGTGTAAAAAATTTTGCCAGTGTCAAATAACTCGCTAATTATATTATCGAACTTAACTGCACTTGGCATTTCTTTATTTCAACAATGCAAGAAAGCTAAGTATTTCAAACTATCTCTCATCATCTACTTTTGAATGTATGCAACCATATATCCTTTCTGTGGACAACGAAATTTCTTGCCTTTGTTTTACACATTTTGAATATTACAGGGTGGGATGAATAAATTGTCATCTAAATTACACAAAAATGAAATAACAGTGACATCTCATTTTAACAAATATATTTACCAAAATTGCACAAAAATATCTTGAAATACTAAAGAGTAAATTTATTTAATAATATCGTCATTGGTTTCAACCAAGACCTGCAGACAACTTCAGAATCTCCTGCAACTCTTCTGCGCGCTCTCCTTATTTAAGTTGGTGAATGCAGCTATAAACGTTGCCTTCAGCTCATCTTTGATGTTACAAGGATTTTTGTTGGTCTCTTGCTCAACTATACCCCACACATAATAATCAAGGGGGTTGTAGTCTAAGGGGTTAGGTGGTCGCAGAAATTGTCTGACAGCCACGACTGAGTTCTCCTGCTTGTGTGGCATAGTGCAGGGTTCCCTTGCCAGACATATGGTCTTCCAGCAGCCACCCTCTTGACCCAGGGCAGCACTACCTCCTCAAGGCACTTGATGTAGGCCTCCATGTTGAGACTGAGGCCTTGTAGGAAGATGAATAGAGGCATAACGTCGCCATCGCTTGTGATCACTCCAAACACCATGATGTTAACTGGATATATCATCCAACTCTTTCCAAATCCTCTGCACTGTTTTCCACTTGAGACCCAAATGCTCTGAAATGTTCGTATTTCATCTTCCGGCGCGAATGCCAAGCAGTACAGACGTTTCCAAATTTCTGGTAGAGTTAATTGCGTCATGGTGCTCTTTTTTCTCACCACATTGTCCAGCTGAACTTACTATACTGTGCTCATGACAAAATCGTAAACAAACAATACACACGCGCGAAATTAAATATATAAGATGATGACAATTTACCCATTGCCCCCTGTATTTTATCTCATTATTTTATGAACTTTTCCTCTTCAAGACAATTTGTTGAAACTACGGACTTTAAAAATTTGGGATTTATTTTCCTAAAACGAGCTACTGACAACAATTTCAAGGCGTAAATCATACTTATTATAAAACCCAGGTTGTGTGTGTTTGTTCGTTTATATATTGGATCGGATTTCCTACACTTTTCAACCGATTTCAACAAAACTTCACAGGACTACGTAAAATTACCTTGCGGTGGTTCTGACAGCGCCAAAAATTGGAAAAATACAATTGTTTTTGCATGAAATCAATTTGAAAACACGATTAAGAGGCATCGCTGTCGCGAGAATGAAACAGGGACAACTCATATCTTGTTATACTTATTAAAAAAAAACCCAGGTTGTTTGTGGGTGTATGTGTGTGTGTGCGCGTTTATATATGGGATCGGATTTTCTACATTTTTCAACCGATTTCAACAAAACTTCACTTTTTCTTTTTGGCAGGTAGTGTTTCTTATTGTCTTGCACACTTTTTTCTTTATTTTTACATTCAGAATGCTTTAAAAATTCCATTTACAAGACAATTGTTTATAATAAAATTCTATTCAATCGGTAGACTCATAACGATTGAAAACAATGTTTTTGTTTGAGTTTGGGTTTGACCAATTCGTAAAAAAAAAAAAAACTAATTAAGACATGCGTGTCCGTCAACCTTAAACGATAATCTTTGTCTATTTTATTTTTCAGTCTTTATGATGGTCGATACTTGATCTATCTCTTACTGTTACATCCCCGGGCAACGCCGGGCTCTACTGCTAGTTCGTAAATAAATTCCTTATCTTGTTTTTTTTTTTTTAAAATAACCAGTGTGTTTCCTTATCATTACCCTACACCATTAATCTTCTTGGCTTCGGTAAATCAATTGTTCATTTTAACCCCGAAGTCCCACGTCACTATAAGCAGAACACAAAAGAAGATAATAATAATAATAATAATAATAATAATAATAATAACTACAGATTTAAACCTTGATATCAATAACAAGATGAATGAACTAAACCAAGATGTTGCATACAAATACTTAGGAATTAATGAAGGAGACGGAATACAACATTCAATTATGAAGGAAAAAAATCCGAAAATAATATTATAGATGAGTGCGTTTTATATTAGAAAGCGAACTTAATGGGGCCAATAAAATGAAGACTATCAACAGCTTTGCTATACCTGTAATATAGAGCTTCAACATTATTAAATGGAAGTTGAATGACATTAAAAGATTGGACACCAAAGACCAGAAAAATGCTAACCCAAATGAGGATGCACCACCCGAAATCAGATGTGGATAGGCTGTATGTACCAAGAGCTTTAGGAGGCCGAGCTCTAATCTAACTGGAACTAACTCTAAAAACTACAACGATCGGATTAGAAACATATATCACAAAAACCAATGACCCTCTCCTACAAATAGTAAAATACCAAATCCACTCCATCAACAAAGAAGCTGCACTCTTCAAAAAACAGTTTAATATACCTGAAATCCTACCAACAAAAAACGAGGCGAACGAATATCAACTACATCAAACGAGTAAAACAGAAAGCAAAGGATATTGACTGTACTCCTCTTGCGTGTGAATACAATTCTTTGTGAACGTTTTGCCTAACTACCGTTACTTTGCCTAGTTTTGACTTGCATATATATTGTTGGCTTACTATTATTTAGTCTTGTTCTTTTTCTTCCTTTTTTATTACTTATTGAGAACTTTGTCAATTCCATTTATTGAGAATTTTTTCAATTACACTTCTTAACCATCACCAATTACTCCACATCTTCTTTGCATTCAAATATATTTACATGCATTCCACTGTCTTTTCTCTCGTTTCTTAATCAGTCAGTTGTTATATAAAAACATGAAAGTAATTCCTTGTTGAACTTGATGCAGTTTCTTTTCGCTACTACTAACAATAACAACGCATGATTCACATATGAAATTTTTGGGCCACAGATTTTAGATAAACTAAGAGCAGTAGAATGACAAACTCACTAAAAGCAACGGTAACCCAAATTTTCAACTGTAAATGACGAACAAATAAACAAACATTTCTTCCTATTTAAAATAATAAAAAAAAATCAATACATTATTATAAAAGTTACAATATGAACAAGAAATGCGATTTACATCTCGGGGACACTAAAATCAAGCATGTGCAGAAACTTAAATATCTGGGAAGTTTGATGACAGAAGACGGTAACTGCGACGCTGAGACACGAAGACGTATCGGGAAAGGCTGGGTAGAGTATTGCGAGATAGGAGGAGGATTTCTTTGGTAACAAAGAAAAGAATACTCAATTGCTACGTGATATCTGTCCTTATTTACGGCAACGTAAAGCTCTCCCCAAAGATGAAGAGACTCGAGACAACGGAGGTATAGTTCTACAGAAGGATGCTAAAGATACCATGGACCAAACATGTGAGAAACGATGAGGTTTTGGAGAGAATACAAACAAGGAGAGAGCTTATACTTAACATCAGGAAGAGGCAGCTGAAATTTCTGGAACATGTAATGAGAAAGGAAGGCTCGGAGAATCAGGGCGGATAAAGGGAAAAGAGACAAGGGAAAGCAACGCGTGACATGCCTAGCGGGCTTAAGTAAGTGGATGACAGAACAGGGTCTGGGAGAAGTAGAAAAAGGACAAAACATATCACGAACTACAAGGGATAGGGGGAAGTGGAGAACCATGATCGCCTACTTCCTGAAGGGACACGACACATAAAAGAAAAGAAGAAGAGCAAGTGTGTGAGTGTATGCATGGATATATATATGAGTGTTTATAAGTACTTGACGGTTGTGGCAAAGTTTTGCTTCAGATGTTTGCGTTGCTTGGCACTGCAAATATTCTGGGAAAGGTACTATCAGTTTGAGATCGTACAACAAGATATCGTGTAAGGAATTTTTCCCGGTTGCGCCTGTGTGTGTGTGTGTGTGTGTGTGTGTGTGTGTGTGTGTGTGTGTGTGTGTGCTCGGCACTAAAAATAGAAAGTACAAAACCCAAGGCTCGAAATCAGCTTTTATTTCTGGTTGAAAGAAGAGTGCAAAATAGTAGTATTTTGCGGGAAAAATGTGGTTTCCCAGTTAAATAAAAAGTTATGTAGAGAGAGATTTCTCCGCTAGTTCCCACAAAATGAACGAGAAGTCTATGTGTAAAACTGCTAGAACATGCCTCGTCTTCTGCATTAAGGGTTGTGTGTAGCTTTATCCTTTGGGTAGGTGTCTCAGAGGAAGATTTTCCGCTTATTCCCACGAGAGGTGCGAGAAATCAGAGTCAAGTTGCTAGGACAGTCATCGTCTTCTGCAGCAAGTGTTCAGTAGCCTTTCGAGCTGGACTTGAGGGTAGAGGTCATTGAAAATGAAAAGAGGGAAAGAGGCCGAATAGGGCTCTGTCCGGGCTTTTATGAATTCTGTGAGTTCCGATTGTACCTTACTGATTACTTTCGTTGCTGCTACTGTTGAATCGAGCAAAGTAAGGAAGCCCCTACATGCCACAATAGCCAACTAGTGAGATAGTTTCTATAATCCAGTTGTAAACGAAAAAACGCGCGAAAGAAAAAATAAGAAGCATAACATATAAGAAGAATATAAGTAAACTTAAACGAAGTTTGAAGAATCTAGAAGCGAAATGGGAACAAAATAATCTGCACACTTAATATCTTCACTATAGCAAGCTAATGTAAATAAAATTGCGCCCATCATTGGTTACGGAGTTCAGGACTCAAAGCAGAAAACAAAATATTCATTAAAGCTGCACAAGGCCAGAGCTTATTTACCCACAACTATCAAGCTAATGTCATTTAAAAACGGAACTGATCCAAAATGCAGGTTTTGCAGTTAATGTGATGAAACAATAATATTATAAACTTATCAGTTTATCGCATTCGAATGTTCTTTATAAACCTATGAGAGTTTATATCAACTTTTCGAACACCTATTCCGTTACAAAAATGTTAATATTTGTCAAAATGATCCAGAAAAGCAGTTTCGCCTGCAGCAGATCAACCTTTTCTCACCCACTTCGAATTTAGACTTTCAACTTTTGAACGTCCGACATTTTGAATTGTGAAAGTTTAGAACTAAGTAAATTCTTTTTATTGCTAAGAGATTGATTTATATTAATATATTTATAAATATTAATATATTTATTTATATTGTGAAAAAAAGATGTTTAAATTTCTTTGTTGTTAAGGAAAATATGTGTTGTTTTCTAAGAGAAATCAGAGTTGTATTTTGAAAGAGCTGTTAACTTAGACTACATAACTAAGGGCGGTAATCCATTTCCACCGCAACGTGATACCTGGCAAACATTCGTTGCATGAAGTCCCAAAAATAGTATTGACTGGCACTGCCCATGTATTAAGAAGAGCTCCGTCAGCATAGATGCTGTCAAGATGTGAATAATGATTTATGTATGTTTTTATTTGTTTGTTTTTGCTTGTTTTGTTTGTTAAAAATGTTGCCACAGAATTTGATCTAACATCTAATGAATGTGCCGTATATGCCTAACTAGGGCAGGACCTCAAAAATCATCAACGGCATGCGCACAAAAATGGAATTCTCTACATATTAAGCAATATTTCTACTTGCAGAGAGTGTGAAAAAGAATGTGCCTCAGCTGGTGGATTAAAATGACATTTGAAAGTTCACCAATCTAATAATGTAACAACTAATGCAAAATGGAATAGAATACTGCTGCCATATATGGTCTGGTGCCCTCGCTGTTCATCTCAAGGTTCTCGACAAAATCCAGAGACGAATATGCAATATGATCGGTTCTGACTTGTCTCGACTCCAGTCATTTTCTCACCGACGGAATGTGACTTCCCTCTGTCTTTTCTATAAATATTTTCACGGCATCTGCTCTGACGAGCTATTTACACTGGTGTCCTGACTTCATGAATTTAAACGTGCTACTAGGTTGGCATCTCGGTCCCACCATTTTACTGTCGAAACAGTTAAATGTAACCGCCTCTTCTACTCCAACAGCTTCTTCTCTCGCACTTCCCGACAGTGGAACTCCCTTTCTCTTACTTGCATCCCTGATAACTATAATCTCCAAAAATTTAAATGTAATGTCAATCGACATCTTCTGTTGCTTTGATCCCCGTTCTTCTTTTGATCCTCTTCTCAACCCGATATACCTAGTCTTTTCCCTTATTTACACTCTCTGTAGCCCCCGCCCCTGCATACTAGTGGCACTCCCGCCTGGCTTTGGATGAATTGCTTAAAAAAAGACACCTAATGTTGCGATATTTGTACAAGAGTTGGTAAAACTTACAGGTGGCAATAAATAGTTCCATCTATGCTGCCTATATTTGAGAATTGTTCAAGCAAAGGCATTGCTCAAAATCTGATAAATGACTCTATTATTCATTTCTTGTCCCAGGTTCCTGGATGGCACTCTGCAAACAATGTACCAGTGAAGAAATTTTAAAGGAACTTTTTTCCCAATGATATATATTATTATCTTTATGTTAAAAAAATTGTTAATGAGTACTCAAGGACACATGGCACAGTGCTTAAAGGCGTTGGTTAGATCCAGTGACATGACCCAAAGAGTAAGAGTTCAATACCTGGTTAAGGCGGTGGAGAACTTGGAGAGGAGAATTAACAGGAGATAACTGATAATGGACATCCATTAGACATGGCACGTGGAACTAGAACAGTCTACCCTAGTGAGTGAAAGGATTCAGTTCCACATTCCAACCACCTGAAGAAGGCCGGAGCGTACAATGGCCAAAACGTTGTGATAAATATGGCAGCAAAGATGAGAACAATAGTCCGAATAATGTAAATAGTGAACATAATACCTCATCCCAGAAATATAGACAGAGTACTCAATCTTGCAATAACTTTACCTTAGCTTGAGACTTACTAAATAATTATATCAAACAGTAAATCAAATTAATAATAATTATAATAAAAATTATTATTAGTAATAGTAGTAATTTCTCAGATATGATATTAAAACGTCTTTTCTAACCAATAAGAAAATGCCCACACGGTTTTTTAGCAACCGTTTCTGAACCACTCAGCGACTATAAAACCAATGCTGTTTTCACCCACAATGGCAGGTTGATGTGAGCCACGGACTTACACGACGCAAGAGACTTACACGACAGCCCAGAGCATTCTTAGCGACACCAGGCGTCTCCCGACATTCAATCAGCGACGAAACCAGCGCTAACAGCAGAAACTAACTCTTGACTACTACTACTACAACGCGATAATAATGCGTTCTGATTTTCTCTACGTGGCTATCTCGATTACTATTTTACTTACTTCAACCACGTATTGTCTCCATTTTTTGTTTTATCACTTCTAATTTCCCCCCTTGTCAACGATAAAGCAGTCGTTACAGGTACCATACATCATTCCTCTGAGTTTCATCACTCAGGATTACTTTTGCCGTTCCTAAGAAGCTGCCTTTCTGCAATAATTTCATTAGGCAATCAATGCCAATTTTCTTTCTCTGTCAGTTACCGTACCAAGAGCATCAATGAAAACTGATATAACTGTGACATTGAACTTCCAAAGTCCCGCCTGTTGAAATATCAATGGGTCAATAGTTGATTCCTTTCTCTTCTTCCCTTTTCTATATCCTTAAATGAAATGGACGTGATAGATCATTGGTTAACGCTTCTTTTCCTATTTCATCTTCAAATATTTATCTTTTATCTTCCTATATGTCCAGTTTGCCGTGATACAATTTCTTGTTTGTACTGAAAAATCACAACAAATCTTGCACTGACTGGAGGACTTTCTCAGGTTTATAGTTGTATTCATACTGAGCGTACCGGGTTAAAAGTTCTCTGGTCGCTGTTCCCGACTGGTGGATAGGAGCCCTAACTCTTGCGTAGCGTCTTCAGCGGCTGCTCTGATCAACAGTTGCATAATATCGGGGTGCTTATAGTTGCATATCGTACATTGAAGGGTGTCCCTGTACGTACCTCCGGTGGACAACCATCAAGGCCACATTATGTTGCAGGCTGCGCCAGCTCTTTTCTGTCCATGTCATATACGATGACCGTCAGCTACTATTACTTTAGGCCTTCTCACGCACGGCAACTGCTACTTTCGCTGGTTCCCAGACTGCATGAACCTAAGCGAGCTACCAATCTAATAATGTAAAAACTAATGCAAAATGGAATAGAATACTGTTGCCATATATGGTCTGGTGCCCTTGCTGTTCATCACGAGGTTCTCGACAAAATCCAAAGACGGATATGCAATGTGATCGGTTCTGACTTGTCTCGACTCAAGTCATTTTCTCATCGACGTAATGTGACTTCCCTCTGTCTTTTCTATAAATATTTTCATGACATCTGCTCTGACGAGCTATTTTCACTGATTTTCTGACTGTGTGAATTTAAACGTACTACTTGGTTGGTATCTCGGTCCCACACTTTCACTGTCGAAACGTTTAAATGTAACCGTCTCTTCTACTCAGATTCTTCTCTCGCACTTCCCGTCTGTGGAACTCTCTTCCTCTTGTTTGCTTCCTTGATAACTATAATCTCCAAATATTCAAGTGTAATATCAATCGACAACTTCTGATACCTTGCTCTTGTTCCCCGTCCATCTCTATATCCTTTCCCCAAACACGCCTCTTTACTCTTGCTCTTAATCCTCTGGGCACTCCTGCTTTTCTTGGGTGAATTGCTTAATATATATCTATATATGTGTGTGTGTGTGTTGTGTGTGTGTGTTTTGGGTCAGACTATTCGAGCCGCATTATTAAACCCTGGATATATATATATATATATATATATATATATATATATATATATATATATATATATATATATATATTAAGAAATGGACAAAGTCCGACAATTTATTTATTAAAGACATTTTTATGTTTAACGTTCTTTTTATAGATACAAGTATTTAAGTAAATGCTCTGTTTATAATAAACAGTATTCATGTAGAAAGGTCGAATTTATTGCTTATAAACTTCAATCTTCCATGAATCTCGTACATTCATAATGCTATATTAAGAAATTAAACAGAGCATTTACTTAAATACTTGTATCTATAAAAAGAACGTTAAACATAAAAATGTCTTTAATAAATAAATTGTCGGACTTTGTCCATTTCTTAATATATGACGTCATTTGTTTACATTTGATACGCCAGAGCAGTTATGAATGTACGAGATTCATGGAAGATTGAAGTTTATAAGCAGTAAATTCGACCTTGTCTACCGAACGCTTCTTTGTGGCCGATCGGTAAGGCACGTCAGCGTAAATGACGGTTCCGTATAGGATGCAGGTTCGAATCCTGTCAAAAAACGAATATTTTCTATGAAAATTTCTCGGACATTCAGGCCGGTAAATGTTATTTAATACTGTTTATTATAAACAGAGCATTTACTTAAATACTTGTATCTATAAAAAAAGAACGTTAAACATAAAAATGTCTTTTTATATATATATATATATATATATATATAAGAAATATTGTTTTAAGGCGTGCTATATTTATGGGATAAAGTGCTCAATATCAGAGATAGAGCGTATGTAAATATAAATATAAAAAAATGAACATTGAAGTCATTACTCAGAGGCGACAGGCTGTTTCATGCTAGACACACTCGTCAGGCGGCCTGACGATTTTTTTTCCAACATAAAACAGCCTGTCACCTCCTTTTCAATTGTTGACTTCAATCGTTCAATATATATATATATATATATATATATATATATATATAATCAAACAAATTTTAATGCTCATATGGGGAATAGCCTATTCCCCATGTGAGTCGACTATAGGATCTCCCTAGGATTTGTTTCATTATTAATTATATTGCTCTGTATAAATACATAAAGCTATTTTTTGTGGATCATTTCTAATATTTTATATTACTAGGACCCACTTGGATTATATACCAACGGATTTTTTTACCTTTTACTATATATATATATATATATATATATATATATATATATTATTATTATTATTATTATTATTATAATTATTATTATTATTATTATTATACAGTTAACAGAGCAACACGGTTTAAGAAAAGAAAAAGAAAAGAAAAAACAGTCTTTGACAATGCTAATTAATATTTCAACATAACGTCTATCTTCTTCAAGTTATATTTTTTAAAAAACATTTTTGAGTATACAAATATATAAATCTACTAAAAATACAACGGTTGTACAAAGACTAATAATTTTTGCAGATTTATATATTTTTATACCTGAAACGTTTTTTTAAGTCTAACGTAACACATTCTTATCGCATTTCTTAACACATTCTATTGAAATATTGTTTAACATTGTCAAAAACTGTTTTTTTTCTTTTCTTTTTCTTTTTCTTTTCTTTTTCTTTTTCTTTTCTTTTTCTTTTCTTTTCTTAAATCGCGCTCTTCTCTTAACTGTTGAAAATATTGGAAGAGTTACGACTATTATATTTTTAATAATAATAATAATAGCAACAGCAGACGTTCAACAAAACAATGTTTATTGTTCAACATCCTCATTTTGCTTCTATTTCATGATTGTATAGGAAAGAAACGCTATTTCCAACATAATTACATACCCACATATATACTATATTAAAACACACCCAAAATTTATTGTCTACCCAATAACATACACTATTATAAACCTACGAAAAGATTCCACATCATAGCATACACCGTTTAAATCAAAGTTTCTAATGGTTAGACATTAACACCACCGTGTGAAATATTTGACCAACCATGCAAAAATAAAAACCCTATTTTTCTCGAGCCTACGTTTTGGGAAAAAATTCAACAAATTTCGACTTTCAGAGCAGAGATGCGACATCCTTCACGCCGTGGCTACATAGCTTTTTCCTTCCCCCACAGCGCGTGCTGAAAGAAACATGTGAGCTACTTCAAACGAATCATCTCCGACAAAAGCATGGCTGGCCAATCGGCGACTTCAAACAAACAATCCCTACACCAACAAAGACGGTCAGTGAATGTTCGCTAACGATAAAAGGTTTTAATCAACCATAGTTTTTTCTATGAACCAACTACGAAAAAAGTCTTTTCTAAACTAGTTTTTTTTTCTTTTTTTGTTTACTATCTACCCAAGACTTTAATTAACCTAAATAAAGACTATTTACTCCATTTTTGACACTTTTGTATTCATGTACATATGTTTGTAAATAAAAATGATTTATTTAACAAAAGCCATGTTTTTTCTTTATTTTCTTTATTATTGTTTGGAATTCAGACGTTCAGTTGTTTAATATAAAAACATGGACGACTGGATTTCCTACAATTGTTATGAAAATTACTTTAAGAGGAATATTTTTTTTAATTATTTTTCTACATGACCTCATTAATAGTTTTCAAACTTTTAAAAAATTATATGAGACTGCTAAAAATAATAAATAAATAGAGAGGTCCGTTTTGTTACAAAGAGAAAGAAAAGATTACTTTTTCCCCCAAAAGAATACATTTAAATTACATTGGCATCCAATTTCCTTGCTATTGAGTTCTTCAAACGAACCAACCAAATCATAATTTATTTTTCTAAGAAATCAGAAGCTATTCAAACATATTCTATTTATTATAAATTCATTATTAGTATTATTATTATTATTATTATTATTACTATTATTATTAATAACAACAATAATAATAATAATAATAACAACAACAACAATATTTATATTCATTATTTCGCGGGTTTTTCTCTCACAATGAATGTAAAAATCATGATAAAAAAAATTATAGAATTCTCTTTCCGTCGATATTGCCCAAGTTATTGCTCGTATGTTTCCGTAAAATTAAACTATATTTATAAATTAACTAACGTATCATTTTCTGAATAGCAACAAACACATATTTATTAATACAAACAGAGGTGAGCGGAAAATTTTCTAAAAACCCACAAACGAAAAAAAAAAAGAATGTCGGCGAGGACACCTTCAATCCGGAAGCAAAGAGAAAGAAAGCTTAGAGCTAAAAATAGTAATTGTAGAAGCTGTTGTTTCTATGTGTAAGTTGCGTCGTTAAAACGAGCTACGGAATGCCGTAAGAGAAACAAAATTTCGGAATTAAGTTCGCATCAAACAGATGTTTATTTTACAGGTGATGGGCTGATCGTTCGGATTGGAAATAAAAATATATTTAAAGATCGGCATTTTTCATTTCTATAATCCAGAAAAATATTTATTCATTTATTTCATTTTATTTTATTTTTTTTTATTTATTTTATTTTTTTTGATAATCTGAGAATAAAATTTCTGTCTGGATTCCGGACTGTTTTACCACTGAACCAAAACTGCAAGTGCTTTAAGGTTGAATAATACAGAGTGATAGTTGTTTGAAAGCTGTCAAGTGGGGTGAAGTCGATCACTTATCCTTCCATTTAGTTGATAGTATCAGAAACTCTATTTCCAACATGAATTACATACCCACATACATACCATATTAAGACGTGGCAAAACTTTATTTTCTGCCCAATAACAGACAATATTACAAACGCACCAAAAAGATTCCGCAATACAACACACACCGTTTAAAAAAAATCAAAGTGTTTATTGGTTAGAAATTAACATCGTCATGTGAAATATTTGACCAATCAGAGAAAACTAAAACTCTATCTTTCTCGAGTCTACTTTTGGGAAAAATTCTTATAAAAACCCAGATTTCGACTTCCAATGGACAGAGATGCGTCATTCTCCGGGCTGTTCGGGCACAAGAGATGTGGTTGTCTCCAAGCTGAATTCAAGAGAAGACTAAGAGAAAGCCTTTTCTAAAGTGCGTGCTGAAAGAAGCATGTGTCGGCGATTTCAAACGAATCAACTACAACAAGAACAACAGCATGGACGACCAGTGGGCGGCTTAGAAAACAATCAACTCCAACAACAACTACAAAGACGGTCAGTGAATCTTCACTAACGATAAAAGTCTTTTCTAAATCACGGCCTGTTTACTGTGAAAACAACTTTTGTTGCGGAGGTGGAAATGAAAAACAGAACCTTGTTGTTGTTGTTGTTACTGTTGTGGAGGTTAATTTCTTTTTCCACCTCGGCAAACGTAAATCCAAGCGTCAAACAAAAGAGGACATTGAGTAGGAGTAAATAAATGAATAATTTATTTACATACGTACAAAAACTAGTAACTCCTATCTATTGCTGTTGCTAAGGCAACAGGGAGAGGGAGTGGTGAAATTAGAAGTGAAATGAACATTGGTGGTGGCCGTCGTCGTCGGTAGCATTTCCCTCTCAGCCTGCTGGTGTTGACATCAAATGCTGCTCTGTTTTGGGTCTGTTTGAATTTGGGTATAAATAGCTTTCAATCGGGTCGAAATTGAGCGGGAGTGGCTATGACTGATATATTGTTCATTTTGTTTTTGGTTAAAGCGTTTGCATGTGGCAGCTGATGCGCAGAAAACGTATTCACGCGATCTGCCTTGGGTCAACGAGCGGTCAACATCCAGTTTGTGTAAGAGGCAAGTTTTTTTTTTTCTAAAGTACGGCTTTTTTCTATGAACCAACTACCCAAAGACTCTAACTTAACTAAAGACTACTTTTAATAATTTTTAATTTTTTAAATTCATGTGCATATGTTTGAAAATACAAATTATTTATTTAGCAGGCATTACCATGTTTTCTTTGTTCTTATTTTATTATTGTTTTTTCATATAAAAACCTGGAAGACTGAATTTCCTATAAAAGCCTTGAAAGATATTTTTCTGCTTCAGAAAATATTTTTTAATCATTTCACCCCAAGCAAGGCAACAAAGCTACCAATACGCAGAGAGTTACTGAGTGTGAAAGAATATAAGACAAAAATTATCAAGGAGCTAGAACAATAAAAGAGCATAATTTAAGAGGACAGAAGATAACGATTGACATTGCATTTAGATTTTTGAAGATGAAACTTGATTAGAAAGCAAGAAGTCGGGAAAGTGTTCCACAGGCGAGAAAAGAAACTGTCAGCACAGAAATTACGGCTACATCTAGCCATTTTGACTGTAAAATGACGAGTTCTTGCCGCCCATCAAATACAGCGCTTAAATTCATAAAATCTAGGTACCATAAAGTAGAGTTCATCAGAACAATTACCATCAGTGTATTTTTTTATTTTAATTACCTCTATTCTTTTTTTTAATTATTTATTCGTTAATTTCAACACATCTTCCAGATAATAAATCAATGACAACAAAGCATAATACCTCTCGAAAATTATGGAATTGTTTATTTTCATATGAATCAGCCTTCTGCCTTGGAACAACATTGATATATATATATATATATATATATATATATATATATATATATATATATATATATGTGTGTGTGTGTGTGTGTGTGTGTGTGTGTGTGTGTGTGTGTGTGTTTAGGCAGCATATCTTCAAGCACGTTTGGTTGAATTTGAATAATCTTGACATATATTAAAAGTAAATACATATCTTGGTTTTACGACAACAAAATTATCAAGAATGCTTATATAACACATGTCGAATTGAAGTTTTATTGCACAACATTTACAAGAACATTCCTGTCCGCATTGACGTTTTAGAGAAATATTAATTGACAATACAAGTATACTCCACCATGAAAATGAAAATGTATGTAAAAGCAATATTTTTTTGGTGGGGGGAATTTAAATTGCAGTCTGAGTATTTTAAAACATTAATAATAAAAATATAAATAAAGTTACCTCCCTTACATATTCTTAACAGTTAGCTTTTAAATTGATTATAACGGATCGCGTTTCATGCGCATTTACAAAAAAATCGCACCTATCAATTACATTAAATTTTTGTCTTAGCAATTCACCTCGGAAGATGATTTGGATGAGATTTAAAGTACTTGGGAAAATAAAAGAAATAACCAAAACTACGGCGTCTTTCTTACTCAATTTAATAACAACACTAAGAAAATTGTTCTGTTCCATGAACTTGAGAAGATTAAAATAAAAATAAATAGACGTTATATATCTAGATTATTTAACCAAACATGCCTGAATATATATATATATATATATATATATATATATATATATATATATATATATATATATATGTAATTTTTAATGGGAGAGTATTATACAAGACGCAACCATAAACAAACAAAACTCAAACTCTAATGTGAACTTTGAAAGAAACAAAACATTTCTTACAATAACATAAACAATAATGCAGAATACAAATTTTTCTTTGTGTCGTATTATTACGGCTAGTTAATCAATTCAAAAATCGAAAATATGTTAGGTTCATAAAGGCTGAGATAAATTTTTCAACAAAATTTTCGTTTGCTTTCATACATTCAACAGTCGAAATGCTTTAAGAAGAATGGCAAATTTACACAGGCCACTTGGAATGTAAACTATAGGTCTGCTTGTAAAAATAAACTACAATATTGAGATAAATATCGTTTTCGTTTTTATAAATGTTCAAAATTAAAGTTGATACCACTAATTTTATGAATATTCTTTCAGTTTCTTTATCTTTTTTCATCTGTGATGTAATGAATATGCATACACCTGGGTTCCCCCTCACAGTAATATGATTGGCTGGTGTCAACCATAAATACAGACTGGCAACGAAATTCGAAACGACCTCACAAGTTAAAGCAAAAGAAAAAAAAAAGAAAAAAACTACAGTTGACAACACTTGCTAACGAAGAACGTTAGAAAGACTTGTTCGACGCTTACAGAAAGTAAGTAATTTTTCCCTCATTTTTGTTTTAACGCTTATTAACGAGGAACGTTAGAAAAGGAAAAACTTGTGCAACGCTTACAGAAAGTAAGAAATTGTCCCCCCCTCTTGTTTGGACATAGAAAATTTTATTGTCTTCATAAATTGGAGTAAAATTTTGTCTTGTGGATACGTTGGCAGAATGGAACAAATTGCGGAATTAACTAAGGTGCTACAAGCCACATTAAAGCAACAATTCCAACAACAACAACAATTTATTCAGCAACAAGAAAGGTTTGAAAAGTTATTCTGTTAAGGGGTCCACTCCTTTTTATACAAGTGGACTCGCCTAGTGTGTACTTGTACTGCTGCCGGTGAATACCCAGAGAGTGAAAGTAACGGTAATACAGTGAGAGAGTGAAAGTGTGAGGTAACCGCTTTGTAGGAGTCACAGTTGCGAGCACGTAGACTCAGAAGGAAATCATACTTCGATACGGAATTTCCCAGACTGTATATATATTATTATTGCTAATAACCGCATTTCTGGATCTAGTAACCATATTACCAATTGTATTATTACGTCAATACATTTATTTGCTATATTTTATTCCTGCGTTTGTCATTCATTTGAGACCGGATTTCATCCCGGAATCCACAACATATTCAAACAACAGGCAAAAGACAATAAATCACTTTGGGAAGACGTATTATCTAGGACAACAAAAGAACCGGGTTCTAGATTTTTTTTTCTGCCGAAGAAATTTCAAATTCACTCTCTGAATTTGAATACGACCCTGACAGTGGTTCAACGTTTCCGGCTTATTTTCGTAGGTTTGAAACAATATTTACGAAAAGATGCCAACAATGGTCCGACGAGGAAAATATCACTTTATTGTTGCAGAAGTTGGGAACAGAAGAAAATACAAAATACGCGAATTTAATCCTCCCAAAGAAGCCAAAAGAAATTACATTCAGCGAAACAGTAGAAATTTTGTCGAAAATTTTCGATGAAAGAGATAGTCTGTCTCATACACGATACAAGTGTCTAAATATCATAAAACAAGAGGATGATGATTTTGTCACGTATGCAGGTATGGTTAACGAACAGTGTGAGGCATTTAAATTAAAGGAATTGACAAGCGACATGTTCAAGTGTCTAATTTTTGTACAAGGTCTAACGACACCGAAGAACAAAGAAATTAGATCAAGAATCCTCTCTATCATGGAACAGGATCCGAAGATTACGCTACAAAATATAACGGAAGAATGTCAGCGACTTATAAATATAAAAAAAGATAATACTCGGATTGAGGAGAAGAGCATTTCGCGAGTACAAACTGTAAGACAACAGAAGTGGATACAAAATAAAGAAAGAAAAACATTTCACAGGTTTCTATACGGAAGAGAATTTATTCTGCAAACAGACCACAAACCGCTGTTAACAATATTTTGTTGAAAAAAAAGGTATACCAACTCACACGGCAAATCGACTACAGCTTTGGGGTGTAATTCTATTGAATTATAATTTCAAAATAGAATATGTGCCTTCAAAGAAGCTAGTTCACGCCGATGGGTTATCAAGATTGATACCTAGATATACGGAACCATTGGAAGAAACAGTAATAGCGGCGCTAAGAGACGAAAGTGAATTGTCAGATCTGTTATGCAACACTATTAGAGAACTACCGGTTACGCGAGAAGACGTGAAAAAAGCAGAGGTGAATGATGATTTCATTAAAAAAATGAAAAAGCAAGTCTGGTTGAACGAGACAACTAAAAAAGGAATTAGTGTATCACCTTTTTCAACCTGCGAACAGGTATTACTATACGCAGATAGAATTCTAATACCGGTTACTCTGCAAAAGAAAATTCTGAAAGAATTTCACACTGGCTATCCAGGGATTTCGAGAATGAAATCTCTAATGAGAGGGTATACTTATTGGCCGAGGATGGACCAAGACATAGAAAATTTGGTGAAACAGTACAGGGGATGTCAACTGGCAGCAAGGGGTCCACCGGTAAAGATTCAACCATGGCCAAAGACAGATGTCCCATGGACTTGATTGCATATCGACTATGCAGGGCCCATAAATGGATCTTATTACCTGATCATTGTCGACAGTTTCACTAAGTGGCCAGAAATTGTTAAGTGCAGACATCCGACTGCAACAATACAATAAACGCACTTAATGAAATTTTTAGTCGCTTTGGACTCCCTAAAACTTTGGTCAGCGACAACGGGAAGAGAATTCAAGGAATTCTGTACATCATTGTCCATTGATCACGTGACAACGCCAGTATATCATCCAAGATCGAATGGACAGGCGGAAAAATTCGTGAACACCTTTAAACGAGCGTTGAAGAAAAACCAAGGCGTGGACACAAATGAAAGAAGTATTCTGAAACTTTTGGCAGTATATAAAATCACGCCAAACCCGAACAACGTCAGGGTTATCGCCAGCAGAGTTAATGTTTGCGAGAAAAATGCGCTCTGTATTCGACAGACTGTTGCCTAGTCCGGCAAAGAAAACTGCTAAAAAAGAAAACCAGATGACTAAAGCGTATTAGCCATGTGACAAAGTTTTTTCAAGAACTTTAGGGCTGAAAAATGTATTGGGAAGAAGGAATGATAATCAAAAGAATTGGACAGGTCATATATAACATAAAAGGGGGAAAATTTCGGTGCAAAAGACATTGGAATCAATTGAGACCCAGACACACAACACAGAGGTCACGGAAAATGCCGAAGAGATTCCAATGGAAGTCCTGTATGATGCATTTGAAATTCCCGTTCCAGTAAGTCAACATTCGCCAATGGAGGTATCCCCGACCTCAAGGCCAGAGGTACCAGTATGTCAAACGCCACCACTGCAAGGAGGATTGAGGCGAAAAAGACTTAGGAAAAAAATAAATCGATTAAGTCCAGACATTAAAAAGAGAAAATATTGAAGCTAAATTTCACGGGAAAATTTAGCTCAGGGGGAAGTGATGTAATGAATATGCATACATCTGGGTTCCCCCTCACAGTAATATGATTGGCTGGTGTCAACCATAAATACAGACTGATGTGGAGGTACAGACAACGCCTATTAAGGACGCCTATTGGCTACGCCTATAGTCTTCGCCTATTGCCTACGCCTATTGTCTACCACTTCGACAAGGACCAGTCCATTACGGTTACCTGCTACATTGTCCTACTCGGTTACAGTAGTCCAAAACCACTTTGCTACTTCGAACAAATATATCCCTTTCTGGGACATATCAATCTGTTTCTTTATTTCTTTTTATCGTCGTCGTTATCATCAGAAACAGCCATCGGTCATTCGCATGTGAACGACAAAAAGTCCCTTCTTATTAATCTTTTATATAATTTACATTCTTCTATTATATAATTTCTATATTCTTCCTTCAAATGAAGTGCAAACTTAATTAAATATTTTTTAATTATTTACCCTTTAATTATTTTTATATATTTTAAAAATTTTTACATTACTTTTTATTATAATTTTTTTATATATATATATATATATATATATATATATATATATAAGTATATGATTGGTGTATACGGAATAAATTCCAATAACCAACAATTACTATTCTTAAAAGAGTGCTCAATACAGAATAAAGCAAATATAATTATTTATTTAAAAATTATAACATAAATATGTTATAAAATCACTACAAAAATAGCCATTTTGTTTCAACGCCCCTGGTGTCTTATCAAGTGATGGTGTTGAATGTAGAATAAAGGGTTTTAAAAGGTTCTTGAACCAAAGGTGTTGAAACAAAATGGCTATTTTTGTAGTGATTTTATAACATATTTATGTTAATAATTTTTAAATAAATAATTATATATATATAAAAAATATATATATATATATATATATATATATATATATATATATATATATATATATTGTAGAGGATTTGCAGGCCCTACTGGTTTGTGATGGAATGAAGTTGAGTTTGAGAACTGTGAGGAAATGAAATAAAACCAATAAATAAAATAATAGTAATGAATAAAAAGAACAAAGAAAAAGAAATACATTTTCCCATGATACTAGTAATAAGAGAACCGGCAACTTTATTACATCACTTGGCTTCGTTGTGGCGCTGTTTAAGTCTATAAAAAGACGAACATTTCCTCCCCCTCCCTCCCTCCCTCTCTGTCTTTCTTCCTTTTGCTGCAAGATGTAGCTGGATGTGAAAAAGACGTCCACGTTAGGACATTTGTCTCCCCAATCAATTGACGACTGAACTCTAATTTTCACTTTCCAACGCATAGCGTTTGCGCGTGTCTTAAGAAATCTTCACCTATGAACTAAATCAACCTTTTCTTTGGCCGCTCTAACTCAGCGCAAGGCTAACTTGAGCTCGACCATTATAACCATGCTTATCATGATTTGCTCGAACTTACTTCTGGATCAGAAAAAAGAGATTCTCTTCCAGTTTCCAACGAATAGCGTTCGCACGTATTTTGCCGAACCTCCACCGATGAAGTAAAACAAGTTTTGCTTTGCTCGTTCCTACTCAGCGAGAGGCCGTGAATGAGAAATAAAAGATAAGAGGAAAATGTACTTATCGGGTTGAATTGTTTTGGAGTCAGTTGTAAATTTGTTGTTGTTTTCCTTTCCTACCGCACTTTCTGCTCTTAGTGTCTGGTTGAGTCAGTGACGGACCTGACTGTCAGTCTTCTGTCCTCTATGATCTCTGCGCCCTTCTGACTGGTGATTGACTTGAGTCTCTCTATTTATAGCTGACTTTTTTTTCACACTGGATCGTTATCTTTTTTTTAGTTTAGCAAATCGCCTCCTTTCATTCGTCAGAAAATTAATTTCACACCTTATTGCGAAATCTGTTTTTAGTCTTTTTGATCCGATTTTGCGGGTGTGCAAATCTACTTTGTGTTTTTCAGTTATTTGTTGGAATGATATAGGATTTGTATCCTATATATTTCTCTACAAATACTATTTAAAAAAAAGAAGAAAGGTCCCGTAGTAGAAACCCAAGTTTTGGCTGTTTCTTAAACACGCAACCTTAAATTCCATAGAAGCATCGGAGAAACTGAATTTAAAATTTTCAGGAATAAATTTCAACACGTCGAGATATTTTTATATAACGAATGATATGATTCACCAAAGAAAGAAAATAGTTAAAAAGAGTGAAAAAGAAAAACGTTCATAGGGTTATCTGTGTGTGTGCGTGTGTTTGGGTACCTGCTTGCGGGATATGCCCCACGTGGCTGACTGACGAAATCCCTTTAGAAGGGAACGCTGAACAAGTTTTCTACCTATCGCATTCTCTGACGAAAAAGAGTAAGAGAGAACTTGTATCTTTCCTGTTATAGTACTGGGTTACGCCACCTAGCAGGCGTTTTGACAGACTGGTTGTAATACTGACGATGCTACTCCTAATTGAAAAAATTATTTTGTCAATATGTTAAAAATGTTCGCTTTTGTGCTGTTCTTCGTAGCCTGACAAGAAAAATTGAATTGTAAGGTTGAAATGTGAGTGATTTGTACGTCGACGGAAAGGTACTTGTTTGAAGTGCTGTGCTATCAGTTTGCTGTTGAAAGTTCTCGTGTGCTACGTTTGGAAGAATTTGTCGGCAGTGTTTTCCGCGTTGAAAAGACCAGCAATAAATTGATATGACTGTTAAAAATCCTTGGTTTTTTTCTAATGCATATGTGGAGCGGCGAGTAGCTATGGTCAAATACAAAATAAATAACAGAACTGTCCAACAAACAGAATTAACAAAATTTTCAATAAAAAGAAAAAGGTGAAAAAGGAAATAATATCAAGCAAGCAATCAAACAATATATATAAGGAAAATTAAGAGGTAAGAAGGTAAAAAAAATTCACAAACTAAGAATTGGCGTTAACGCAAAAAAGTAAGTTCGGCAAGCGAACGTAGTGGTCTGTCTTCTATACAAAGCAGATCTGGACTGTCGGAGTTAACTCCTCCTTTAGTACATTAACCCTTTCACCAGGGGTCTCTTTTCCCTGGCTATAAATAGCCGCTGACCCTTCGCCTCTATCTCTCTTTTTCCTTCAGGCCTGTGCGCCGACACCTTGAGGTAAATCTCTCCTTTTCATCAGGCTTTCAGCTTACAACCTCGAAATGTAGGCGCTAACAAGGGATAGCGTGGAAACACGCTAAGAACAATACACACACACGCACATACAGAATATTCACATACACTTCATCCTTTGTACTGTTTCCATGTATTGTAACTTGTTATTAATATATATTTGTATATACATATATTATCGGTCTTGTGTTTTGTTTGCTTTGTTTGCCTTCTTCTTTGGACTTAATCAAAGTCCAACCTTTTTATGTAGTTGGGCTCGGCGAGCAGGAGTATCTGAACCTTACATGCGTTTATTCTACGTCTGACTTCCCAACATCACAGCCACGGCCCACTACAGGACTAATTCACGTCAAACTGCAAACTGGCCTAATTAAAAGAAAAAAACTTGTAATTCCAACAAATGATTTATTTTTTTTATGGAAATATTTCGGTTAGCAGTTGCTAGTCTTGTTCACTCCTTAATTTGTGTAAAACAGTGCAAAGAAGTTCGAAACTCTTAAAAATTTAAATCGAGGAAAACAAACCGAGTTGATGACGTTTACAACGTAATAGTAATAAAACGTAATGTTTTACTCAAATTGGGGAGTATCCAAGACTAGCAACTGCTAACCGAAATATTTCCATAAAAAATAAATCATTCGTTAGAATTACAAGTTTTTTTCTTTCAATTATTGTTGTATCGGAAACCTACCACCCCTCTTGAAGATGAACTTGTCTGCGAACAAAGACTTTAAATAGTGGCATGTCAGTTGACATGGAGAAGACAGATAGACAGAGAAGTTCTTAGCTGAGCTAGTTATTGACTACTCAGGCGATTTCTGTACCTTTTTACCAACCTATTAAAACCCTTTTTATTGTTACGTGTTATTTGGCGTTTGTCTCTACTAACCCCAAATTAACATCATAACAATTATGCAACTACCAACGGAGACAAGCATCCTAACTTTGCAAACTGGCCTATTGGCTAAGAAAAAATCACATCATGCATTTGTGTGCTTTTGCCTATAAAAGGGGAGGGCAAGTGTTCTTCAGTTATTCCCATCGATTGATTTTTTGGCCGAGTCTATTTTATTGGGAAATTTACAAAATAAGTCCAATTTTTGTCCACGTATTGTGAAGTGTTGTACCATTTTATTGTCATTTTTTGTGTTAAATGTATCTTATGCCGTGAAATTTTCGTTGTGTGTGCTGGCGTGGAACGCCTCCTCTATGGCGGAGTCTCCTCCACAGAAGTCAGCGTCAGCATCCCCTGCAGTGTCAACAAGGGACTTTAATAGGCCAAAGAAAAAGAGCCCTTAGGACTACGTGCCCCCCCACCCCACCCCAGGAAAAATATGCGCCCTACACCAAGGGAAATTCCTCACCATACCTGAGGCCCTGGAGGCCGTAACCACTCGGACAATTTCCCTGCTGACAACTTGCCAGAAGGCTCATTTACCATGTGGGTCATCCTGCTGGCATGAGAAAAGAAGGCCAAAAAATTGGCAGGCAGTGTACTGACAACTAAGTCAGTACGTTTGCAGACGGAGTACATGGGCACGAAGCTGACGTTACACGGAGTGACCATGAATCTCATGGAGGAGCGACTGGGGTCTTTTTCTGCCGATTTGGACAAGTCGGGGATGTCTCGACCGCTTCCAGCAAGGCAGGCATAGCGATGGGAGACTATGACCTGCAAATAACGAACAATCTATGGACATCCCTGACATACTATTCTGTCGTAGTCGCAACATCAACATCTTGGTGATCGTGGAAGGTGGTCGCTCCCACTGCTGGTCCTGTGGTGCTGCTGGTGTACTTATTAAAGACGTGCCGTGGAAAGAACCCGGCAACAACACTAGCATCACTAACAGCACCAAAAGAAGCAGGGATGGCAGAAAAGTGTGGCCAGGTCCACAGTGTCTCCTGTGAGTGGACGGGAGTTGTGAGGAGGGGAAGAAAGTTGGCTGCCCTTACTCCCTAGAAGGATATCCTACCACCAAAAAAGTCTGCTTCGCCGAACAAACAGCTGAAGCAACAAAAGCAGCAGCCGAAGGAGCAACAGCAACAGCAGAGGAAGCAGGGAAGCGGCAACAACAGCCATGGGCACAGCAGCAGCAACAAGAGCAGCTAGAACAACGGCCCCGGCAACAACAGCAGCAGCTTGAGCAGTCACAACAGTCGCTGGAGCCAGTAGCGCTGCCACAACTGGATTTATATATGGAGGTGGAGATGTCTTCACCTTAATCCTCCTCACTGAAAAGAGGGAGGGGGGAAGAAAAGGAAGACGAGAAAGTATTCAGGAAGGAAAAGAAAGCTGATCGAAGTAGGGCGGAGAATGCCATGGTAGAAGCCAAGACCCAATCCACCCTTGCTTCGCCAGAAAGAAGCAAAATATAAAATCTGCCAGTTAAGTCAAGAAGCCATCCATCATCTCCATCTCCCTCTACCAACCTATCCCAAGGAAAAAAGAAAAAAACATTTCTCCAGAGAGGAGAAAAATTGTCATACTGAGAGGGACCGTTCCTCTCCGAGGAAGGCCCTCTTGAAGCCTCTGTTTAAATGTACCTGTCAACGGAGGGTCTAAGTAACTTCCCCAACGTCCCGGATGCGATCACCTTAATACAGAATACCGGGGTTAACTTGAAATTTTGGGACCATTTGGCGGGAGCAAAAGACGCATTCTCGAATCTAAGGAAGGTTCAGATAGCGGAAAAAAATCACCAGAGCCCTGTGCAGGGAAGGTCCCAATTCTTCTACATCCCTCTTTATATGGAGCTTTAAAACTAAACTCCCCGACAGACGTCAACTGTATTGTCAAAGACGGACGAATTACGTCCGACATAGTCACTGGCAGTCTGGGACAATGCATCGGGGTCCTGACCCCCGCAGATTTCCGTCTAGTCCGCGTTTAAAGGAACAAACTTAAATAATATCTATTAAGCTAGCCAGCTTAAATGCGAGAGGCTTGAGAGATCGGAGTAAGGCTGTCCGCCTGCTTCGGCATCCCCTGTTCTTCGATGTAGATGTGGCCCCGATCCAGGAGACTGCGATGTTGATGCTCGTGTACTGTCTAGCGATTTTGTTGTTTATTCAGCATACGGAGACCAGCTGGTTAGAAGTGTTTCCTTACTGGTTAAATATACCCTGGATGCAAAGGTGGACCGTGTCCATGTCGATGCGGGAACTGGTTGATAATGGCCGATATTGCCGTGAACTTTCGTTTCGGATCGTTGCGGTTTATGCGCCCAACGATCAGACAGAGCGTATCTCCTTTTTCCGTCAATTATACTGTAGTTTAGGGGTGACTTTGTATTTTATTAATATCTGTAATTTTAGTCTGAGTTTATAAATGACTGCATGGGGATTGCTCTCTGGGATAAGTGTAGAACTGTATTCTTGAATCTTTGATTATTATGCACACTGTCTGGTTCTTTGCGACTTTTCCTGGGATTTCTCATGTCCAGAAATATCTTAGATGTTCTTGAAGCTAGGTATTGATTCTTATTTGGTCATTTGCTGTGCATCAATAGACCAACGTTTCTCTGTGTTTGTTGCATGTACCTAGTCTGTATTTGCCCCATTCACTTACCCCATTCTTTACTTCTTTAGTATTTAGGTCTCCTACGATGATGATAATTACTTCTTCAATAATTTGTACCATTGAGGCGCGCGCGCACACACACACACACACACACACACACACACACACATATATATATATATATATATATATATATATATATATATATATATATATATATATATGACAGCGCAACAAACAAAAAATATTCGCTACACAACCCAACATTGAATACAGCAACCAAATGTGTACGTATGTACGCAACGACACATGGATGCGCATATATGCCCAGTCCCACACTGTTCACATATGTTTATGTTTGTGTGAGCTCTGATGAGTGAGCGTGCGTGTGTGCGTGTCTGCGTACGTCAATGAGTGTACGTGCGTGTATGTATATGTATGTATGTTTGCGTAAGTATGAGTGGCGTTCCGACGATAATTTTTCCTCCCACTTCCATAAAAACACAGATATATGCAACCATATATAAATCCAAAATTTAAAAATTAATCAGTTTGTCTGACGATCGCAAATAGCTTGAAACCCAGGCTCACAAACTCACATCAATCCAACTAAATATGTTAGCTCTATGACGGATATTGTGCTCTATCACTGATATTGAGCGCTTTCCAAGTACCATGCATATATAATATATAAATAATATATATAAAAAATACATATATATATATATATATATATATATATATATATATATATATTTCACACACAAAAAAAAGGTATTTTAATTCCAATTGTAAAGAAAATTTTGCTCTGTTTAATGAAAATAAACATTGACCAGACTTTGTGGAGTCAGTTGTAATATATTTCAAATTCTATGTTGTGTTAATAGGACTCACCTGGATTATACCAATGTATTACTACCTATATATATATATATATATATATATATATATATATATATATATATATATATATATATATATGTATGTATGTATGTATATATATATACATATATTGAATGGCTTCCTTTTCAACTTAACTAGAGTAATTCTGTCAAATAGTTGACAGTATCCTGAATAAATTTCTTCCAGCCTTGAACTAGAATTAGTCCTACTCCTCTTTTATTTTTCTCTCTGCTTGCATACAGGATTCTGAGTTTGTTACTAGTGAATGTTCCATTATTTATCCACCTAATTTCATTAGAAACAAAGGAAAGAATGCTGAACATGATACTACTCCTCCAATATGGCAGTGAATGCTCAAAGATGAAGAAGACACTTGAGGCAACAGAATTGTGGCTCAACAGAGGGATGCTGATTGATTGAATATATTGGTAACAACAAAATTTTAAAGAAAATGGAAACAAAAAGGACACTTAGAACAATATGCTGATTATGTCTTTGAGTTACATGTGCTATCCACTTTTGTTGTTTCTGCTGTTGAAAGTCCTTAGGTGATGTGGTTTTGGTTATGTTATCAGTGAAATAATTTATTTGCATTTTAGATGTTACTTTTTTGAGGTTTTTTTTCTGATGAAATATTTTTCCTGTCCAAACAAAATAGGTTCCACATTTTTATTTTAATTATTTATTTTCATTTTACAAATTTTAAGTTTTATTTTTTGTAAATAACATTATATTTTGCTATATATTCATAGAAAATAATGTACACTCGGGAAATGAGGCTAGTCAAAGCAATATAAAGGAAGTAATTCTGCATTTGGTATACAAAAATTATGTTGGATGCTAAAACAATGCAGAAATATTTTTTGATTTTATCAGAGAATGACGAACATGTGAGTAAAGACAAAATTTTAAGAAAAAGGATGCTTATATTTAGAATCGGAAAAAAATTAATTGGAATTTCTAGGTCATATAATGAGGAAAGAGGGTTTGGAGAATTTGATACTCACAAGATATATTGAAAGCAACAGAGATAGAAGCAGCAAGTAATTATTATTATTAATTATTATTGTTAATGAGTTTGGGTAAAACTGGGTTTAGGAGAGATAATTAAAAGACAAATCTTACTAAAACCTTTTTTTTTTAATGATGTTCAAAGAGCCACATTTTATGGGGATATGTGGGGAAGATAATGGTTAACCCTAGACTTGAACAGGTTAAGATTGTAGGGATCAGGGAAGCATCTCTTTGGGTGTCGGTTCCACAAAGCAGTGGTTCATGGGAAGAAGCTGCTTGAGTGGAACTTACATCTCACCAATATAATATGAATAGAATTAGAAGGATTGGCTACAATGTGTGTAGCATGTCACGTCTTGGCCATGAAGTTTAGAACTGATGGAACTAAGGAATGTATTTCATCTGAACCCTTTCCATAGAAATAGCAACAGCACAACAAGAAAGTTTGCAACGTTTCGTTGCAGAGACACTTTCGGATTCTGTTGAGACTGGAAAATGAAGACTGGGCAAATTTTGTCCATATATGGCAGTAGTACTTCATTTTCTGCCTGATCTGTAAAGGTAGTGGAGAGCATGAAGAGTCAGGTACTTACTGGAGCGGTACAGGGAATTGATCATAGACTTCTTTGTAAAGGGAGTGGAGTGGTTTCACATTGCCTTTTCCACCATTTAAAATTCAGAGTTGTCATTCTTGTAAACTGGCTGCTCCTGAAGCCTATTGAACACTGTTATTCAGCCCATAGATGGAAGATGGATTTGTATCTTTCTAAATAACATATATTGCTCTTGTAAAAGTAGGAGATAGAAGGAGGAGTCGGGTACTTACTATAGTGGTACAGTGAACCAACCATAGACTTCTTGGGAAAGGGAATGGAATGGTTTCCCCATTGTCTTTTTCATCATTTGGAATTCAGAGTTGTTCTTCTCTTAGACTGCTTTCCTTCTGTAACCTTTTGAATCCAATCTATCCTAGTATTTAACTCACAGATGTTAGATAGATTGGTGCCTTTCCAAAGGACATATATTGCTCTTGTAAAAGTAGAGGATGGCAGGAGGAGTCAGGAGGGAGACTGGGAACTGACCATTTTTCCAGTATTTTTACCAATGGATCATATGTATGTGTTCCACTCACTAAAACTGTCTCAAAAGATTAGCTCAATAAACTTTGCCCTCAGGTAGGAAATAAATATTTTCAGTCACAAAGTATTTGATAGCCTGTCCATTTATAAATTAAGTCTAGACAAAAACTGAATTATGTGTGTGGAAATGTTATCTTTTATTACAATATCATAAACATTCTGAACATGAAGTTAAATGCAGCACTTAAAAATATATTTGAAATGCTTATATGATATTTTAATTTTTTAGCTTTTTATTCTCCATTTTTAAACATTTAACATTTTCTGTTGACATGAAGTGGAAAGATTCTATTGAATCAATTGCTAGGTCTGCTGCTGGGAAAGTTGATTCACTGTGTTGTGTTAGACAATTTCTCTCAACAGAGTCTGTCATATTCAATTTTCCTTAAAAATTCCTTGTTGCTCACATATTCCATTCAAGATATTTTTAGCATTCTTTTGTCGAACCAACTACATCTGGGGCAAGGCCTCTGATCAGGAGATTGTAGGTTTTGAAGAATTTCGAACCACCTTTGAACTGTTGTTGTTCCCATGTCCACTCTGACCTGGGGTGGTAGCACCTGCTAGGGTCTCAGCTATGGGCAAATAGAGAACTTCCAAACAAAACACTATGAAAGTATAAGAATACATTTTTATAGTAAAAATAGCAGTAATACATTTTTATATAAAAAAATTATGAACACTGCACCAATCAACATGAAAGAACACTTTTATGATATCAAGCCATATAATATCCTAAAATTTCTTAAATCAAACTGTATTCTAAAATATAACTTCAACAAAAGTGCAACATAAAACACACTGCCTCTAGTAATTATGTTCACTTAAACATGTCTATGCACAAAAGATGAGTATCATCTACCATGTATTTAAGTGTGAAAGCAAAATAAGATATATCATACTTTTATTGCTTCAGAGCTCCCAAGAAAATTAAATTTTGGCATTAAATGACTCATAAAGAGTTGATATGATGTTAAACAAAAAACAGTTAATCATTTGTAGAACCACTTTTGTCTCAAGTCTTCTCTTCATCTGTGAATGGCCAATATTCACTGGCATATATAAGGATTGATATTATATAGCAGTTCAGCATGTTTTTCTTTGTTTCTAACAACATTTTTCTGTTTCTTAGTACTTTGTTTAATGTTTGAAAAGCACCTTTCCCTTTTCCAATGTACCTTTAGATTTCTGAGCCACATTGTCATCAGTTAAAACACTCCTTAAATTCATAGCATTGCACAAACTACATATAGCATGACAGTTTTATAAAAAAGCAATATTGAACATAATATCTAGTGCAGCAGCAATGACAAAATGAAATAAATGAAGTGTAGTCTGATTTCCAGTGCTTAATGTCATATATTCTTAACTGTTTATTTATGAAAAAATAAAATAAAAAGTCAATTGGTTCATTAGGCAAGCAAGAAAAGAAAAACTCTTGGTGTGATATCGAACAAAATAATTTGTTAATTTACAATATATTTTACCATTTAGTATTCACTTTACATACACACACACACACACACACACACACATATATATATATATATATATATATATATATATATATATATATATATATAGTGGACTTTTCCATTGTATTCAAGCAGCTCAGTTCCTAGAAACTGACAGCCCAGACACCAGCACATATGATTTGTTTATAGTGGTGATGGCTTTGTGCAGAAGCAGCCACACTTCTTGAAGGGGCAAATACAGAGACCTGGTGCGCTACATGCCACAAGGTCCCCAAACAACCCTCTGCAGGTTTTGAATTCAGAGTTGTCCTTCTCCTAGACCAGTTGTCATCCAAGGCTATAGAAACCAGTCTATCCTGCTATTTAGCTACAGCTGGAGGGAGAAGACATATAGATATACTAATAATAAGTATACATTTTGTTCCTTACCATTAATACAGCTGAGTTCCATGTATGATGCAATCATCAGATGCAGATTGAATCTATCTATCTATCTAGATAGATAGATAGATAGATCGATAGAAGAACTGGCATTATTATTGGTCCTGATCTAACGGCTTGGCTTCAGTCACTTTCCCACCACCATAAAGTTGTCTCTTGGTACCTTTTCTATAAATACTTTCATGTTAATTATTTTGGACAAGATCTTTGCTATGTTACCTAGACTTGTCAGGTTTCCTCTTCCTAATCTTTGAAACCACTACTAGAGATGCTCTCAGGACTATAAATACTCTGCGATAATTTTTTATCACTCTCTTCTTACTTTATCAGAATTATTCATCAACATGTAACCTCTGATGGAGAACGCATTCCCTTTGGGAAACACATGAACAATACATACACACACACATGTACATACGCACATTCACTCACTACACATACTTTGGACCAAACAGTTTTTACATTCATTTGACACACACATCTATGTCTTTGTTGCATATATACCTTTGTTAATGCATTATCATTTGTTTGTATATATATTTTGGTTCTTGTCATTTCCTTTCATTCATTTACAGGGACTCACATCACATGTTTGTTGTGGGCATTTCAGGAGACACACGCATTTATCTCTCAATGCATACACTGGCCCACAACAGACTTTATGAATTTAAGCACAGTACTAGACTGGCAACAAGATTTCATCAATTTATAAATGAGCTGGCTAAATGTAACCCTAAGTTCTATGCTAACAGTTTCTTTTCTTGCACTTCTCACTTGTGGAACTCTCTTTTAGCTTCTTTCTTCCGTCAACTTTAATCTTCAAAAATTTAAATATGATGTCAATCACTATCTACTGTTTTCCAGATTATTCTTTTTTTGTTCCTTCTCCTTAGCAACATTTCTGTTTTTTAATTCTTCCACACCCAGTAATCTCTTGTGTCTTAGTGGCTTTACTACCTTGCTTGGGGTGAACTTGATTAAAAACAATAATTGCAAGAAAGGGAAATTGTTCAAAAACAAAGACAAATAGTTGACTTGTCTGGCATCCTTTGACAATGAATGTGTATGTCTATTAGGTTCCAAAAATACTGGCAAATTGACATCATAGAAATTGTTTGTCTACTAAGATCTAACACATGTGTGTCAACATCATTATTCTCTTCTGAATCGAGATTCTTGACAAAATCCAAAGAAGGGTCTGTAATGTAGTCAATCCTAACCAGGCATCTTGACTTCAATGACTTTCTCACCCATGTGACATGGCTTCCCTCTGTCTTTACTCCAAATATTTTCATGGTAACTACTCTGATGTGCTTTCCTTCTCTGGTGCTCGACTACATGAATTTAAGCATGCTACTAGATTGACAACTAGGTCTCACCATTTTACTGTTGAACTAACTAGATGCAACTGCCATTTCTATTATAACAGTTTCTTTTTTTGCACTTCTCACCTGTGGAACACCTTTCTGATTTCTTGCTTCCCTGTTAACTACAATTTAAAAAGTATTTAAGTGCAATGTCAATTACAATTTTATGTCTTCTTGAACCCTGTTCCTTTTTTGTTGTTTTCTCAATCCTCCCTATTTTCAGTCTTCTCATTCTCTTTCACTCCCTGCAAGCCTTTGCATTCTAGTAGCATTATTGCCTTGCTTGGGGTGAAATGATTAAAAAAAAAAAAGATTCTCCCACATATATATTTTATGTCAAAACAAGTTCAATAAAGAAGAGAAAGGAAAAATTATATTTACATGTATACACATAGTTAAAAAAACAAAAACAGATATCTACATACTTAACAATAGTGTGTGTGTGTGTGTGTGTGTATGTGTGATGTGCACCACATGATTGTGTCGAAATTTAGGTAGTCACCTGCCAGGTGACTAAATCTTCGCATAGGAGAAAACTAGTCACATCTACTCTCTATCACATCCTGAGTGAGCAAAAAGAGAGGAAGTGGGTGTGTCCTTACCTTTTATACTGCTGATTGCTATGCCATCTAGCAAACATCATAGCATACAAAGTGGGGCAGTCCTCACAAATTCATCTCTTCTTCCCTACCTCAGATAGAATTAAAACTTGACTTCTCAATTCCAAATTCTACACAGATAATAAATATGCTAACCAAACATCTGGTGAGGAAAAAGATATATTTTTATATAAGAATACCTGTTTAATGAAAAATATTGAGATATGTAGAAGTGATGGAGATATTTGGCCTTGTAAAAATATTCAACTTGATTGCAAAGAAAAAGGAAATGTAAAGAAAAAAAAGATAAAGTGTAAATCCCAAAGTTTTATATTCCAGATATTGTTGCAGTGTTTTACAAAAAACTGCTTTTCCTTTTTTTTCATAGTTCAGTTCCATTTTATGAAAACCGTTTTTGCATGACAGGGAATAGACTAGACACAGGAAAATTTCTTAATGACTTTGACACAGAGTGTTACATCCAGTTATTACTCAGACTATCATGCAAACTGCTTGGATTGACTACTTGATCCATTGTCTTTTATTTATACCTCACATGAAGACATCATAATAGACACAAAATATTTAACAAAAAATCTTTACACTATTTACATTGTTTCAACTGTTGTCTTCATCTTTATTCCATATTCATGATGTTTTGACCAATGTATGCTCTGGCCTTCTTCAGGTGATTTCAGTTGGAATTTCAAGCCAAATGTTTTATTTGGTCCATGGGATTGGTTTCCCCCAATTCCACATGCCATACCTTTGGATATCTAAGTTTCAGTTAATTCTCCTTGGTAACTCAACTCTCCAAGTTTTTGTTCCCTCTACTGTAGCCAAATATTGAACTCTTTGGGTCAAGTCACTTTTGGATCACTCATTCAACATTTCTTAATTATGAGTGTGTGTTTAGTGTGTAAAATAATGTGTGGACTAAATAAAGGTTGATATACATATATACTGTGTAATTTCTATCTTTCTTCATCAATTATAAGTTAATTATATTTTAAGATGGTATTTTAAGATGATATTGTATATTATTAATAATTTTCAATAAAAAGAGGTTTTATCTTCACTGAAACAGATTAATTAACAGACTATGTTCTGATAATATGTCCATTATGGTTTGAATCTGTTTAATTTATGTTTTATAAAATCTTAATTTATACAGCTTTTAAAATTTTTCTTCCCAAACACTTATGGAGCAAAGTTGAAAATAAACACCAAGACAGTCAAACACCAAATGACAAAAAATAGATTCTGAGCCAGAGGATCACGCATTCTTCTGGTCAATAAATTAATGCTTTGAAAATAAATAGTTAACATTTTTTAATCAATGTGTCACATTCCTGCCAATGAATAAATAACATGCTTCATTCTCCCTTTGAAGGATATAAAAGGAAAGTTTCTAGCCGGATAAACCAGTAAGAAGATACAGATTGCAACAGTTCATGACACCAGACTTAAAAGAAAAATCCCTTACTCATTCACCTGTCTTACTCACCAAGCTACGTGACACTTACACTTTCCTCCTCACTTTCTCCCTTGCCTCTTCTTATTCACACATGCATGTGAAAAAATCACATTCCTTTTCATCTTAACAAAAAACTACAAACAAGGACTGTAAGAAGCTTAACAGTCATACATGCTAAGAAAAATTTAGTTGTAAAAAACACAAAAATACATTTATCTTATATTTTCATATTTAAACACCTTTTTTTCACCTTTTTCTTTGTTGTGGGTTGATTCAATTCCACAACACACTAAAATAAAATGTTATCCTTAATCACAAATATACAGATTTTCTTAGTATTTCAATATTTTTGATATAGTGTTTTAGAGCAGCTTCACCTATGTTTAAAGATTAGGTATGTACAAGATATGTAAATATGTGTGTGTATGCATGTGTGTCTACCTTAATTGAGTTCTTCCTTAAAAAACATCTCTGCTTTAAGCCATAGTTGTAATATATTGTGTAAAAATTTTTGGATATAAGTTTTGATAGTAAGTTTAAGAAGTAATTCTAAGAATCTACTCTCAACTGGCCACACAGTGGCAATGATTTGATCCCATAATAAATAGAAAAGAAAAAGAAAAGAATGCTTGTGCAACCAATTTCTCCAGTTCAAGATATATATATATATACATATATATATATATATTATGAAATGGACAAAGTCCGACAATTATTTTTTAAGACATTTTTATATGTTTATACGTTCTTCTTATAGATACAAATATTTAAGTAAATGCTCTGTTTTTCAGGCTGGTAAATAATGTTAATATTGCTAATTATAAACAGAGCATTTATATATATATATCATAGTTGGCCACTGGTATTCATCTATTATAACCAATCCCTATTGCAGACGCTTGCTCAGGCATATTTGTGTTTGTTCAACACCGACAGGGCCAACCTGTGGTTTATACTGCAACTATGCTGAGCAGACCTTAGTTACAGTTTCTGGGAGAGAGCGTGTTATCTAGTGTGATCAACAATCTGAACAAGGCCAGCACACTCAAAACCTGTGACTTCATGCTAGCACAGCTATTGACTTCCCCCAAGGGTTCTGTCTACAATTTCACTCACAAAGCTTGGGTCAATCTGTGGTATTGTTTTCAGGCACTTTCCAAAGGTGCCGCACGCTGGGATCACTCCTCCAGACTGATAACATCAGGAAGTCAACTTCCTGGCAAATCAACCGTGGTGAGATTCGAACCCTGGTCTCATGGTCAGAAAGTGAATGTTCTAACCACTTGGGCATGCAATATATATATATATATATATATATATATATATATATATATATATATATATATATATATATATATATATATATATATATATATGCACAAAATGATACACATTAAATATACACTCAAAGAAGGGTCTTGCAGAAAAAACAAAAATCAATATTTGATTGTATTGACAAACAAGAAAACGTGGTTGTTTTTGTTAGCTTTATTTTCTTTTTTGTTGATTAATTTCGGAAAATGATGTAAAAACAAATTATTCACATATAAAAGTCAATCATATTTCCTTCTTTTATAAACAAATATTGATTACATAAGCGCGGCTTTTAAAGTTCGAATTCCATTTAAAATTCTACCAACAAAATTGATGGACTTGTGGATGATTTTATTGTTTTATGTGCTTCCATAGCTTACTGACCTAGCCTACTACTCTTGTTCTCCTCCCTCTCCTACAAGAAGATTGTCAGCCTCGTTTTGGTTTGTTTACGTCACGAATTGTTTTGGTTTCTCCACAAACGAAGTAGTCACTATTCCATAGTCGCATCCTGGGAACCTCTCCCTACTGGAATTATTTGTTTTTTTCTTTAAATCAAGCAAGACCATTCCAATTCGCAAATCAGTCTGCTGACTGACAGGTAATTGGTTACTACAAAGAATAGTTTCAGGAAAAAAGTATTACGAAGGAGAATAACAAAAAAAAAGTTCGGGAAAAGCAAAGAGATGGGTCGTGTTTTTCTGAGCCATATCGGGGGTACCCGATTGTTTTCGTGTGCCAGTTGCGACACCCCACTGACTAACCGTTCCGAATTGATCTCCACCCGTTTCACGGGAGCCACAGGCAGGGCCTTTTTATTTAACCGGGTGGTCAATCTGAGCTATAGTGAGGTCCAGGATCGAGTAATGTTGACCGGTAGGCATATGGTCAGAGACGTTTCGTGCAAGAACTGCGACTCCAAACTCGGATGGGTTTACGAATTTGCCACTGAGGAGAGCCAAAGGTATAAGGAAGGCAGGGTGATTTTGGAAAGAGCCCTCGTCACCGAAAGCGAAGGATTTGAGGAATATGTTAATAATAACGACAGTTGCTAGTACTTACTGAACTGAACAATAACATTAACATTTTTAACAATATGAAGAATATGGGTCAGTTTTTGGTACGTCTCACACGTCCGGGAGATTCCTTTTACTTTTTTTTTTTTAAATAGGATAAGTTTCTTTAAGGACACAAAGAAAAAAAAACAGATTTAATTGTTAAATTTAACAAGAAAATAAGATAATTACAGACTTTTTTTATTTTATTTAATAAGATCTGAAATATTTCATTCACCGACCATTTCATTTGAGAGAGACCTCAGAGATGAAATGACCAGCAAACGTAATCATAATTCTTTGTTTGGTGACTGTTAGTGTTAATTTCTATTTTTTAATTCCGTTAAAATAATAACACGCCATGAAGATCTTGGGTGCATTTTTAGATCCTACTTTGTTTTTTTAATGAAAAAAAAATGGTTTTCGGATCTGATCTCGAAAATAAACTTTTTTTTTTCTTTGTCAGTAAAAAAGCGTTTTTTCTGGAGGTTTACGAGTCGGACAGAAACTTGACCATACAGTATGATTATGTACGTATGTTTATATATGTATATTACAGAAACAATACATCCAATATACTTAAATTCTCTAAAAATCCATTGCCACTGAGAATTGGAGTCTCAAAAGTCAAAATTAAAGAAAACAATTATTATATCAGACCTGCCATCAAGACACTTGAAAAAAAAACCCACTTTTAAATTCTTTTGGGGTGATGAAGTGGCCTCATTAAAAGACGTACACTCACAAACACACACACACACAAAAAAATCCTGTGTAGACAAAACAATTGAAGGAATGGGAAAATGTGTAAAATGTAAGTAATGTACTGAAAAAAATGTTTGTTGACAGGAGATTTTAGCCTTTTTTTTCTGTCTTTTGTTTTTGTAAAACAAACTTTTAATAATCTTGTCAGTCACCCTGCAATGACTGAAAAAGAATGTCATGTATGCATTTTAAATTATAAAAGAAGAAAAAACAAAAAGTTATTTTTTTTTAATAATCAAGTGGCCTCTCAAAATGAAGAAAAAATGTTTTTATGATGTGCTTAAAATAAAAGGAAGTATACTTGGAAATGAAGTGAAAATAACCAGAGAAATTCTTGTATATTTCCAAAGCCATCATAAAAATAACTTCTAAAATTCAACAAAATATTCGCATAATTATTTTTTTTCTTTTTTGACATTTAAACCGTAAAACATTAAGAAGATGAAAAATGTGTTAAGTTTATAAAACATGTATTGTAATTGTTTCGTGAAGGTTCCTTTTCTTTTCCCTCTCTGCTTACAATTTTTATTTTAACAATCGTTTAGGTAAATAAATAATTTAGTTTCTAATTATTTGAAATTATAAATAAATAAGCTTTAGAAATTTATCTAATTACTGGGGAAAATTTACAAACACACTTCCAATAACTTCAGTTATTTGATTTAATTTCAAATTCAAAACCTTTTGATTTGTCGTGGGTTGATGATGACCTAAGATTTATTATTATTTTTGTTGTTTGTTTTAAATAATTATTTGAAATATTTAATGTACATTCTTTAAAAAAAAAAAATTACAAACCCAATGTTTGTTTGCAAGTAAAAAAGGAAAATAAATTTAAAAATAAGGTCTCCGGATTTGTTTCTCCTTTCAAATTGCAAAGTTTTTTAGTTTGGTTTTTAAGTTTTGTTTATTCATTTTCTACTACTGTTTTTATATAAATTTAAATTCTATTTTGTTTTGGTTGTTTAATATAGTAATCTGCTGTATTTAAAAAATCATTTTTTATTTAATAATTGGAAAGATTTACTGATGAAACTAAGCATTTTTGTTTCTTTTTTTAATCTTCTCTTGGAAGTCGTAATTATTTTGTTTTGAAAAATCTTTGGAGTAAAACATCGCCCTCTTTTATTAAGATTTAAAAATTTAACAAAAGATCTGTTGAAACTCTTTTTTAGTCTTGACTTTAGCTTTGGTTTCCAAAATAATTTTTCTTTATTTTATTTTCGGAGAACTCTTTCTTTTTCTTTTGAATTTATTTATTCATCTCTAACTTTTTGTGACTTGAACCACAATAATGTCTATTTCTTGTCAGGCTTCAGTTTGTTTTTAATTACCGAGATTCGTTCCCTTCACAATTATGAAACTGAAACATTGTAATTGCTGAAATTTTCGGAAGTTTCAATATAAACAAATATATTTTCTTTCTTGTATTATTTTCAAAACCCGTAGTAGTTGCAGCTCTTTGAATAAATTCTTCTCTAGTCTTCGATTCTGCTGATTTCCTTATTGTTATGTTATAGCAAAGATTATCACGGAAACAATTCTACTCCTATTTATTTTCTTAAATATAAATAAACCTTTAATGTGAAGGTATTTTTGGGACATCCATTGTTTAAACTTTAAATATTGCCAAGTTTACACACACTGACTGTCAGTAGTTAATAATTATTACTTTTATTTTTTTTATTACAAACAAGTTACATTGATTTCTAGTTAATTATTTTTTTAGTGAATGCTGTAAAAAGTGAATAGAATTTTTACGATTTTATTCATTTTCTATAAAAAAAAATGAAAAATTTGTTTCTAGTCGATAGGAAGAAAAAAAAAAGACTTAAAAATTTTTTAGTCTGACAGCCTGCTTGTAAAACCAGTTCACAAAAAAAAATGACGGTAGTAGAAAAATAAACTCATAAATATTGTCTTTGTTTTAATTATAATCATTCTATTTTATTAATAAAAATTAGAAATTGCTGGGAAAATAGGAAATCCCAATTTTGTTTTCCTTTTTTTAAAATCTTACAAGTGAAAAAAAAAAAAAACGTCACTAAAAATTGTTTCCCTTTCCTTTTTTTTTTTGTGCATTTCGTTACCAACAAACACTTAAAAAGGCAAATTCATAAAAATAATCTTGGGTTTGCAATTTTTCTTAATCTTTAAACGAATGCGATAAAAATGAATAAATAAAAGCATGTCTTTTTGTTTTTTTTCTTAATTCCGTATCTTTATTTGAGTCGAAATCGTTTTATATCGTCGTAAGTCTTCTCTCTCCTTGCCTAACAAAGGACGGGAATGTAAACAATGGCTGATGTTTTTAAGAAGTAAATATTCGTTTATGGTACACGATATTTAGATAAAATGGCTTTACTTATATTTTTTTGTTGTTTGATTTCCTTTATGACGTTTATTTAAGGATAGAGTATTATAATAATTTTATTAATTAGAATTTTTATTTTACAGGAAACAAATGAAGACATTTTAAAAAGGTTGTTTTATGACTGAGAGTGGGAAGGATCTTTTTTTTAGTTTTTTTTTTTATGTATTGTAATTTTATTTATTTATTTTTTTTTTAACTTGAGCACTTGTTGATAGTAAAAATTATTTTCTGATATTTCTGTATTTATAATTATTTTTGTATGATCCTAAAAAACATGGGCACGAATTATTTGTAATCCGCAAGTATGTTTTTTAACAAGTGTGTCTAAAAATTTATTTTTTGTCTTATTTTATTTCTAAATAAATTCCGTAAAAATAAATAGATAAATAAAATAAAAATAACCTTTTTAAGCTTTCGGAAAAAAATGTATTTATTTTTTTTCTTAAATTGACAAATTAGAATAGATCTTTGAAAATTTGGTCTCCAGCCATATCCACAAAAAAAGGAATAACGAAAACATGGTCACATGCTCTTCCTAATTAAAACATTTTTCAATTTTATTGAGGGTGAGAAAAGGTGTTAATAAGTTAGGTTAATTTTAAAAAAATAATAATGAACCCTAACCGTCGTAGTCAATAATTATTTTTAATAAAATCTCATCCCAGCAATTATAAACATCAACACTACACTACTGACTGAACATTAAAACACGATTTAAAAGACAAACTTAACAACTTAAATCCTGAATTTTAAAAATCTTTAGGTTTGTAGAGACATATTTAAAATTTTTAACTACAAAATGCTTTCTTTTTTTTTTTTTTTTTTTTTTGTTTAAACTTTAAACAGACCTTAGAACTGGTATGTGATCTCTAGTTAATGTTGGGTTATTATTGGTACCCAAAAAGACTCATAACTTTTTTTTTTTTTTCGTGTGTGTACGTGTTAGCCACAAAGTGCAAAAAACATAGATTATTTTTCTTTCTTTATTGACTCATATCTTTTTTAAAAATCATTGTTCAAGCTTTTTCTTCATCATCCGTGTCTTTATTTATTTTTAACCTTGACATCTGGGAAAATACCTATTTTCACTCCCATCCCCCAGTCAAATGTGCTACCCACCCACACGAGACAGGGCAAGGTAGGTTATTTGTCGTTGAGTGATTAAGGACATTTCTCGTGCTTATAGAAAACTAAGAGAGAAAATAGAAAGGGTTTGTCACAAAGATGCTTTTTATTTTTATTTTTATTTATTTTTCTAAATATGAAACAACCCTTTTAAAATTTTTTCGTCCCCGCAAGCTCTTAGGCCCGATGTTGAATTTAAAAATTGCCTTCAAAAAGGTTTACTTTAGTTAATTTAAAAATGACTATTTTTGTGCAACTTCCACAACACGTGCTCTAAAAACATATTTTGTTAAAGTTTAAGGAAATTTCTAAAATTTCAAGGTAAACATACGTTATTTGGCTATTTACTTTAGCGTTTCAAACAATTTCTGATTACCAAATACTGATTTACTTCCCTTGAATTTCCTCTCTTCTTTTTTTTTTTTTTTTTTTTGAATGAGCCTCATATTGTGAGCTCTTCATTCCTTTTTTGGGATTTGAAAAATCACGCTTCAGAAATAAAACAAAAAATATCGGAAATGCAATAATTACAAACTAGATTTTAATTTACTCTCCGAAGAAAAAAAATTGAGCAGAAGGGAAGATTATCGGCCAATAATGTGAGTTGCAAGAAAAAAAATATTGTTTCGATTCTTGGGAATATTTCTCCAGCTCCATAAGGATGGGGAATAATTCTTGGCTAGTACCACGTTTTAAATTGGTGGTTTCTTTTTGCAATGTTTCCCACAGGACTAGTTAAAAGCAAATTTGATGGCAATAATTCAATGTTAGGTATGCAGAAATGGTTTGAAACGCTAAACTTAATACCATGTTGTTCTTTAACTGCATTAACTTTTAGTCAGTCTGCTTTCAGACCATTGTTAGGTGACTGGTGCATGTGTAACAGGTACTTCTCTCTACAACATCCCAGAAGGATCCTTATGCACGAAACAATTTCTCAGTAACACAAGAGAATATTATCAACAAAAAGAAACCCTGGAGGTAATTAGTAAATTCCCCTGAATTATTTTTTTAATTAAAGGCTGCACAGATTAAAAATTTTTTTGTATTTTAAAGAATTTGATGTACCCTTCTCCTGTCACTATTTTAAAATTATATATATAATATATATATCAAAAAAAATATTGAGGTAATTGTATGACAAAGTGGAAAAAGCTTACTAGTGACATGTTTTGTCCTTCAAGATTTCGTTGGACTAAATTTGTTATATCATATGTAACAAATTATTATTATGTATAACAAATTTAGTCTGAAGTGGTGAAGGACGAAACGCGTCACAAGTAAACTTTATCTCGCACACACAACTTAATTTGAGTCACAGATATTTTTGTTTGGTGTGTGAATTGTTTGTAAATTCATGTCTAGCTATCAAACCTTATGTCAATGGATTTTCGACTTTGAATATAAACAAAGTAAAAGATTGCCCTAATGTTTAATCTCCTGTACTGTTAATGTGTCTATGTAGAAAGTAATATCCTTCTTCACTAAAACATTTCGGTTTTAACATCTGAACCAAGAAATATCTGTATGTTAAAACCAATTTCAGTGTTTCGCAGTACTGTGTACTTGACTTTTTTCTGTGATACCATTTTTGTAGTCATAATGTCCGTCTGGAATTGTGAAGCAAAATATTTTTATCACTATATAGTGCTTTGTATTGTGAAGAAATATTCTTCTCATATATGAAAAAACAGGAAAAAAATATTGATCTTCACATAAGTTTGAAATATTCCAACACAATGAACCAATCATGTTTAGTTCTGATTGGCTTAGTATTTTCTTCTCTGTCCAATTTATAATGGTACTTACGAACCTGTTTTTCACCTATAGAAATTTATATTTTACTCAATTGACTTATTGTTTACTATCCTCTGTCCATTTCATAAGTGTTGTGTTTAGATAGAAAAAAAAAATATAAGTTCTATTGGGTACCATTCTACTTTTAACAAGGTTTCTTGCTTGGTATATCGACTCCATATATACAAAGCTTATACATTCTGAAGTGGAATTCTTGTTAAATGTGGCTGATTTGTTAATCTTCTCTATCCCCAGACACAAGTTAAAATTATTCACCACCTTGGGCAGGAAAGCAAAAAGTTTTGTCACTTTGAATGATTTTGTAATTGTTGTTGATTGGAGTAAAATGAAAATGACAGATTTTAAGCTTAGAACAGTCAACAAAAAAAAAAAAAAATGCTGAAGTGAAAAGATGTAAAAGAATCTGCTTATCAAGAATTGTTTGAAAAGCTTTTCTGCTGTTTGGTCAAATGTTGTGAAGGGGCCATAACTTGTTGCTCATTGACCAGTTCTTTTATGCCTTTTAAGAAAAAAAAAATTCTCTGGAATCTTGAATGATTGACTTCAAAGATTTTTTTAAATTTTTTTTAAAATTAATTTCACATGTTTTCATGTCACATTTTTTGAGGGAATAATTACAATATACAATTTCAGAATATTTTTTTTTTCTTTTCCTTATTTTTCTCTCTAATTCTGGTAGTAATTTAAGTGCACTACAATTGTTATATTGAGTGGGAGATATTCCTGTTGTCATTTACTGTTCAGAAAGATAAGTGTTGTGGGTGGGGATAAGAATTTAAATAAAAAAAAAGAAATACCAAGTCACTCTCAAGATGGTGCCTTACTGCAAACATTGAATTCTCTCATGCTTTTGGATTTTGGAAATAATCACGATAACTGAAAATTTAATCTTAAAGTTTAAATATGGGTTGCTCAAATCATTTCTTGGTGAGGCGGCTTGTGATTTGGTTGGATCTGCTGTTGGCTGCAAATTACTGTTGTTTTGTATGTCTTCTGAAATTTTAAAAGAAATGCATATTTTATATTAAAAATAATATAAAAATTCTTTTAAAAAAAAAAAAAAAAACAGACTAAGCAGTAGCCAAATTTTTAAGTTGGATCAGTATAATTGTTTTATTTGTTGGCTTCCGCTTCAAAATGCCTAAATCAGGCACAAAAATTGCAATATGGAATTATCTGAGGAGTGACCACCTGTTTTTTCTTTTCTGCTTCTTCTTCTTCTTGTCAAGTCTATTGAGCTTCATGGCTACTCATTTGAAATTTAAAGCTGAAATATCACTCCAGAATTTAATCGCCAGCCTATTTTTACACTTGTTTTTTTTTTTTATATTTATGTTTATTTACTTTTTGATTTATAAGTTTTACTTATTTATATTACTAATTTTAGAGTTATTACAATTTTGATTACATATTTAATTTTTAAATTTATTTTCCTTATGGCTGAACATGTAAATGTTTTTTTTGCAATAACTTGATTATTTTTCCATTGTCCATTAGACTGTAGCCAGAATAATTAAATTACATTTTCATTACATTGTCAAATGATTTAAACATAAAATGTTTAAACAAGGGACCATTTTCTTTGATTAGTTCCTAATTATTAAAGTGATTTATAGATTTTCATTTTGAACAAAAATAATCATGTGAAAACACTAAAGCTGTAACAATCTGAAGTTAAATAGTGTTTGGCCAACATTTTTATTGGCTGGTTGTCTTAAAGCTTGTGTAAAGTGCTGAATAGAATATACTGGTATTGTAGTTTATAAAGCACTTTGGTTTTTTCTTTCCTTCCAAATTATTTATATTTGATGATACATGAAAAGATCAAATTATTGCAAAAATGTTTCAATTCTTAGTCACTTGCACAAAGAATAATGGAATAAAACTGCCTTTTATTACGTTTATTTAGAACTTTTTTTCCTTTTATTGAAGACTGGTTTTCTTCCTATTTTACTATGTTTTCATTTTTTTTTTTTTTGATCTTGTGTTTCAGGAAATTGTCTTGCATTTAAACTTTGGGGAAGTTTCATCTGAAATTGTTTCATCTTTTGAAAAAAAAAAAAAATTATTTTAAAAATCCCTGGCAATCAGGAAATGGTCTTTGCTCAATTGGAACTTGTGTAAAGAGATACGAAAAAATAATTTGATTAACTAAAGTTTTATTTAAACAAAACTGTTTCTTATTCTTTTTTCATTCTTTCTTACCCCAAATTTTTTTCTTTGCATTCTGTTAGCAATATTTTCTTGTTCTTGAAATAAATTTGGTATGAATACTTTTTACATAAGGCAAGTTCATTGGTTGAGCATCTGATAAACATCCAACTTGTCTGATGAAAGAAAAAAAGGAATATGGCAATAAACCAAAATATATTCAAGTGAGTATAAAACAGAAATTTTACTCACAGCCCTCCTAACAGAAACAGAATGAACAAAATTCTCTTTCTATCTACACAGACGGTCTATGTAACTTTATATACACTGCCTCTGAGATTCGCAAATGTTTGGTTGCCCATGCTCTGCATAAAATAGTAAATGCTGTATCCATGTACTTGTGTTATCTATCAAATACTGACTCACAAGCCATTTCAGTCAAGCATATGCTGCTGTTTGCAACATCTCTTCTAATATTGGTAGGCACATATTGTCCAATTCGTGTTTCATGGCATCAATCAGTTCACCATGCATAGTCAGCCTCATACTGACATTTAAATTTATAAACAAAACTACTTTGAAGGTAGAGCAAACTATGTTTAGCAAATGAAGGGGACACAGGAATAGTGTCAAAGACATATATCTGTGTGTGTGTTTTCTAAGGAATTAATGAATTTTATTTTTAATTTGACATTAGTTCTTATTAATTTAAATGTTATGTTTTAGTGGCATTTACTCACATATGTATCTACTAAAATATAATGTTTAAAGTAATGAATTATATTTGTTGCACTGAATGCAACAAAAAAAGGAAAAAGTGATTTTTCAAGTTTTTCTAATGTTCTTATTTTTTTTCTGTTAGCCCCATCCCAAAGAAAACTGTAAGAACATTAGAAAAATCCAACAAAAAAAAACAACAAATACTATTACATTCAGTGAAACATATATAAAAGAAAGATTGCTGGCCATATATATATATATATATATATATATATATATATATATATATATATCCGACAGTATGAAGAAAAATATACTGAAAAAACAAACAAAAACCCTAATATGCGATTATGCTGTTTTAATGTCAACGTCGGACGTTTCGGTCTAATAGACCATCTTCAGGACATATTCATAAAACATAATTAACATAGACTATATACAATTCAACATGAAAAAGACGATGGACATAAAAGCAATGCCAATCCAAACAGATAACAAATCTTTTATAAGATCAGCATTCCGTTTAAATATGATCATTGTCGTCAAAAACAGCATATTGTGAAAACGTATTCCTAAAATTTGAGTATTTTGAATGAAAAACAAAAAGAATTTTATTTTGATCTAAAACTTATATGTACGTTTGTCGAGCATTAATCTTGCTAGAAAAAGGGAAATATTAAAGAAGCCAGGTCTAGTGTTCACTGTGTGTGAGATAGATATTATATATATAGATACTGTGTATTTAGGCAGCAAACCTTCTTTTATACATGTTTTGTTAAAGATGACCGACAAGGTATTGCGATTAAGCTTTTTATTTAATTTTTCTTGTGTTTTTCGTGTTTTATTTTTCTGGACCCAAAGTGTGTAAAAACTGTCCAAATGTTCTGCATTTCCAAGGACTCTTGACTATACTTTCAGCCATTCACAAGGATGATTTTATTTTTCCTTCTTAACTGAATGTATGGGTTGTGTTATGTATGTATCTAGAGTTATAGGGATGCTTTATTTTCCAAACACAGTCAGCACATTGTGGCCATGTTCATAGTTAATGTTATTGAATGTTGGCTTAATTGCAGTACCTTGTCAGTCATCTTTAATGAAACATGTATAATAAAAACGTTGGATTAATAAATATAATCCATTAATTCTTCAGAAATTATATGGTGTGTGTGTTTTAATGAATAATAGACATATTGTGTCTACTTGTTTTTATACTGATCCTTTCCAGTTGTCTAATCAGTTTCTTGGTGTTAAGATGAAATTCATAAAAGATGATGCCATAGTACTTTTCAACCTTTTCTAAGATCATCTTCAGGGGTAAATTACAGAAAGACAACATAATGTAACTGCGACAAAATTTGCATTTTGTTGTGATAATGATTTTTTTTTTTAAAACGTGCAAACATGGTCTGTTATAGTTATCTTAGAAATATAAAATTTATCTGTTTCAGTTATGGAATTTTTTTTTTATTTTTTTTTTACAAATCATGCATTTCAATATAATGGAGCTGACTGGGAATTGATAGAAATGTAAAACTGTATTAAATGTTATATGCAGTCAGAATAAATTTTGTTGAGTGTTAGTTGGTTGAATTCATATATATATATATATATATATATATATATATGTGTGTGTGTGTGCATGTTGCATTAAATAATATAGACAAGTGATCCATTGAATGTTGCTGCCTTATCTGGTCTGATACTCCTACTATATATCTTGAGAATCTTGACAAAATTCAAACAGATCTGGCATCTCATCTTCAGTTACATTCTCACCAACATGACATGAATCCCCTATCTTTTCTACAAATATTTTCATGGCAATTGTTCTGGTGAGCTTTCTTCCTTGGTGCCTCAACTGCATGAATTTAAGCATATTACTAGATTGGAAACTAGGTCTTACTGTTTTACTGTCAAAATAGCGAGATGCAGCTGGATGTTTTATTCTAATAGTTTTTTTTTCTTGTTTGGTTGCAACCTACAAACTTTAAAAAAAATTAAATGCAATGCCAATTGCCATCTTCTGTCCTGGAACCTGTTCTTTTATTGTCCTTTCTCCTCACTAAAGTCTTCTCATTCTCTTTCATGACCAGCAATCTTGTTCATATCATTATTTTTTCTTTGAGGTATATGTGCTATTCATTTTAGTTGTTGCCACTGTTGGTAGTCCTCAAGTGATGTACTTTCTGTTAGTATAGTTCTTTGTGATTCTGTAGCGCCACAATGTTCAAAGAAAGAAAATCTTTACCAAAACCTTCTCGCTTCACTTGCTTTAAGCTTTTGTTAACTATTGATTTTAGGAAGCTGACAGTTTAGATATTTCTGAACAGGTTTGGCGCCAAGCATGGCATCCATATGAAAGTCTTAATCTGACAAAGTTATTTAATAACATGACTCGAGTTTTGGTGCTTGATGTTTTGGTTTTAATGGCCTTTGCAAACTGCAACAAAGTACACTCCCCATGCTATTAAAAAGCAGCCACCAGTTTGCACAGCACTCTGCTTCTAGGCTTGATCTTTAACTTCATGCCATCTTCATCATGCACAAATTCATCTTGTTTGGCCAGTTCACATGGCACCAGTCTTCCACAGTTCAGTGAAAATGTTTTCTGGCCCTGGTGAGGCACAGTTACAAGTGTTGCGTGTGTCAATATTACCCTTGTTGTTTTATGACAAAAAAAACATGGAATGTAATGTACACTGTACAGTGTGTTGACTGATGGGTTGAGTGGCATCAGCATTGAATTGGATGTGATTCAATACCATATTCCTCATTGTCAGTCACTAGTCTAATTTTTGTTTCATCTCTGGGTACCAGTAGCTTTTTAGATGCTTCTACTCTATAATCCAAGTACACACTTCTTCCTCTTTTCCTTGTTGTTTCCTTCAGGAATGATTACAAAATTATTTCATGTGTATGTTTTTGTCATTTTATAGATATGCACGATGGAGATTATGAAACAAAAATGTTATGAGCTAAGAAAAAAAAACAAAAAAAACTGGATCATGTGGCTTTAAGGCAATAGAAATGTGGTTGTACAGAAGGATGCTGAGAATTACATGGGCATAGTGTGTATACAAGAAAGAAATTTTATACTCAGAAAGAGACAGTCAAGATTTCTTTGATACATAATGGGAAAAGAAGTCTTGGAGAGCATAGCATTTCACAGGACATATCGAAGAGACATGGAAAGGCAGTAGGCAACCTACTTGTTGAGCTTGTGTGAATGGATGGCAGAACTGGGTGGGAAGGAATTCAAAAAGACAAACATTACTAAGTTATTACAGGTAACAACATTAGAAGGTTGTAGAGAGCCATGTTCAACCATATCCCGAAAGGACATGACACACTGAAGATGTATAAGTAATTGACCATAAAACCAGCATATTGTGGGTTTAAATAAATCTGACATTAGTATTCAGAAAGCAGTTTTTATTCTTGACTAGCAGCATGGCCCGGCATTGCCCGTGCTTGATTCAAAAATTGTACAATTCATACAGCAAGTCATACTTGAGTTAAAATATTTTTGCCCTTCCTTGCCTTTAAAGGAGTGCCCTTTGCTGTGCTGATGTTGCTACATGCCTTACTTCTTGCCTATCTCACACTGCAAATTTTTTCTAAGCTCTATACTAAACATTAAATCTGTTACGAAAAAAGAACTAAACAAAATGATCAGCTTTAAAAAAGGACTCGTAACTGGAAAAGAATGTTAACAACAAATACTTTTTCACACCCAACACAGTTCTGCAGAATCAGAATCAACATTGAGTTTAAGCAAGCGAATGAGCTAATTGGAGTAAAGTGCCATGCAGATTTAAATTTTTCCCACTTGTGACGAATGCAGCTACTGATTTTTTTTTGCATGCAAGCATGCTAGTTAACATTCATGTCAGTCAGCTGTTGGCTCTCACGCTGGCCAATAGAATCTTCCTGCCTATTCATGGCAGCCACCTATAGGCTCTCACTCTGGCCAGTAGAAAATGGCCGCAAACTACATGAAAACTGCCGTAGAAGCATGAAAAAATCAATTATTTCCACTATCGATGGGAGTTGGGAAATTAAAGTCAGTCTTGGCTTTCCCACTAAAAGGAGCATATGCATGTAAATTTTTCCCGTGCAAATCCAAAAAATAACATGTTTAGTGCATTAGGTTACACACACTCACACACATCCTGCGTTTTATAGATAGAGATATTGTGTTTCACTTGGTATTACACAGTGTGTAGGATGAGTGATTTTTTTTTTTTTTTAATCAACCCAAACAAGACCATAATTCCACTAAGACACAAAGGGCTACTGTGAGTAAAAGAGAATGAAAAGTCTTTTGGAGGAACTGGAAACCTAGTCCTAAACTATTGCCAAGGAAGAATGGAGCAAAATAGCTATCAGTGTGTGTTGTGATCTTGCAAGGAACTATCAAAAATGCTTAAGGGCAATAATCAAGAATAAAGGTTATACAATTGATTATTGAGGGAACAGGCTCAATAATTTTGTTTTTTGGTGTTTATTTGTATTATTGATTGACATTAAAATAAAAATTTTGTTGTGGGCATCACTACACATTCTCTCAAGTCCATTATTACATCATTTGTGAAAAAATGCACATGAAGTTTCCATGAAAATTTGAGGTATTACAGCTTTATTTGTAATTATGGAAGTGGGGATGAATAATTCTCATATATACAGATTTTGAGAGACATACATTGGGGAAGAGTTACTTATTGGATTCTTAAAAGTTATCATCTTAAGGTATTTGTAGACTCTGTTGTGTACATTGGTTCACTGGGAACTAAGAAGTCCAATGGAAAGGAAACTAAACAAGTGTTGTTCTTATGATATCCTGTATGTAAAAACAAGAGAGACTATGTGCTCTTTACTTTTATACTGCGTTTTGATAATCTTTTTATTTAATACCATTGTATTTTAACACCTCTGAAATTGCTTTCTTTTATCTTGGAGAAATTTTTTCTGCTTTTCATCAGCATGGTTGATGCTAACTTTCAGATGAGTGACTCGTGCCTTCTTAGCTTAACGTTTTTCCCCTGATAGGAACTAGAACAATTATATTGAATCAATTGCTGTGTCTGTTGCTAGGAAAGATGGTTCACTGTGTCATGCTAGACAATTTTTCTCACCAGAATAACTTTTACAAGTTTATAAGTCTACCATTCATCCATGCATTGAATATTGTTGCCACATCTGATCTGGTGCTTCAGCTATGTATTTAGAGATACCCTTGATAAAATCCTAAAAAGAATCTGCAATGTTATTGACCCTGACCTGGAATCTTAATTTCAGTCACTTTCCCACAGCTATAACATAGTTTCCCTGTGCCATTTCTATAAATATTTTCATTGTAATTGTTCTGATGAGCTTTCCTCTTTGGTACCTCGACTTTATGAATTTAAGTGTAGTACTAGAAAAACCTTCCAGTGATTCCATAATTTGTATAGTAAGCCTTTGTGTTACACCTTGTTGAAGGCCTTTGAGATATCTAGTGCTATGGTACTTGAAGTGTGTTTGTAGTCACAAGCCTCAGTGATTCTGCAAAGGATGATAAGACATCAGCAGTGGATCGGGCCAACTGAAACCCATACTGTTCATCGCTGAAGAGGTTGTTCTTTTCTAGGTCCTCTGGTTTCCCTGTGCTTTTCTATAAATATTTTTTATTGTAATTGTTCTGATGAGCTTTCCTCTTTGATACATCGACTTTATGAATTTAAGTGTAGTACTAGATTGGCAGATAGGTCTCATCATTTTATTGTTGAAATTGCTAAATGTAACCATAAGTTTTATGCTAACAATTTCTTTTCTCGCATTTTATATCTTCTTAATAACTGTTCTTTTATTGGCCTCTCTCCTTAATGTTTTTTTTTATCCGGTTCTTTCACATTCAGTAAGTATGTGTGGGTGGTGTAATGGATATTTACTCAAAATGAGAAATTGGAGAGCCAAGGATCAAATCCCAGAAAGGGAATGGTATGAATCCATCTCTTCTCCCCATGAGTTAAATAGCAGTACAGACTGGCATCAAGAAAGAAATGGTAGCCTACTGTGGGGAAAAAAATCTGCCTAGTCAGTCATGAATCAAGAGACATGATCATTCACATGTGTATCATGTATGGCACTTAACTGACTGATTTAGCTTTGTCACTTTTCTTGGGATGAAATGATGAAAAAAATAGAGTAGCATCTAGCAGTCATTAGCCAATGTTTCTTTGCAGGTAAGTGGAGTAATACTATAACAATGATTGTTTTATTACAAAATTAGATTAATTTAAAAAAATATAGTCCAAGTGATCAATATTTATTTCATTAAAGAAATGTAAATTTCGCCAGTAATTAAATAGTTCAATATTTGAAGGAAAAGTCAGAGAAGTCAATTTGTCTGATAGCCAGGCTTCAGAAGCCTATGAGATCAACACAGGCACCCCCCCACAAGGCTCACCTTACTCTCTTTCTGTTTTATATTAATGATATGCCTAAGATCATTCTAAGATTGTTAGTAAATATCTATGTAGATGATACCACAGTTTATGGGTGCACCTCCCTAAATCAAGATGACTAGAGCTTGGCGGCTGATCTCTTATCTGATCAAGCTCCAACTGACAAATGGGATAAAAAACATCTTGTAACTTTCAATACTTCCAAAAACCAAGGTATAACCTTTCATGATCACTGAGATGATCCTAAATTCTCACCAGTCACAATGAATGACTTCACTCTCAATAAAAAACAATTGGCTCCTTATGTCAATCCAGAAAGCACCTGACTCCACCTGCCATGCTCTATCTTTACAATAGCCAGATCAGACCAAAAACGAGGAATTGCTGACATCTCTAGACTGGAGCTACCCAGTCCTTTCTTTCCAGTCTTGACAGAGTTCAAAAGTGTTTACATGACCTTGTAGATAATGAATTATTTTCCACCCTGCAACCCCTATCCCACAGATGCAACGTTGCTAGTGTGTTGCTATTTGGACAGGAAATGTTCCTCCAGTTCAGACCTTTACAACTAAGACACACCCAGCTATATACACAGGTGAGCCATCCTCATTCCCTTTGTATTCTGCTAGCAAGAAGGAAGTTCCATTTGACAGCTACTTTATGAAAGAAACTCCCAAGAAGATGTTTCCCAAATGATCCAATAAACTGATGTATTCACATTAAAAAAATTATTGAAAAATATCATATTTTGCTTTTTGACTATTTCTTTGTAAAGGTTTTGAAATTTTTAAATCACAGTTGTTTCTAAATATTTCAGAGAGAGGATAGTGTTTGCACTGCACTACATATTAGGTGGAAGATCTGCAGAGGCAGCCAACAGTGAGGGCAGAGGGGTCTCCGGATGGATTCAACAGATTAATATATGGACAGTACAACCCATACTATATTCTGTGGTCTTTGGCTGTTGATCAAGAGCTTAAAGAGTTGATGGGCACCGCAGACTCTTTGAAAGCAAACTGAAAAGATCATGAGGAAGAAGGATCCAAACAATGCCATGTCAGATGAGTCAAGGCCAAATTAACAGCATCCACATGTCCCAATGACTTACTCCAGAATGGGTGTGAGAAGTTGGCAACTGGAGTAATAAACACCACCAAGCTACCAACACAGAGTACAACCATCAAAACATAGAATGTTCCCAACCTTTACACTTTTAGAGGTAGCTTGTATGGACATGACAATGCCAGAACCACTGCCAGCAGGTCATCTTGGAGGAGGTTGCTTGTTTCTTCTGTCGTCAAGACACCTCAATAATTGGCACTGTCAAGAGACTGATGACAATGACTATGTTAATTATGTTATGTTTTCTTTTTAAAATAAAGATTAATATTGATATGAAATACTAAATATATACAATTTACATTAATATATTATTTTTTTTTTTAAATGAATATTATTATATACTAAATATATTTAATATATATTAGTATATTGATAATGTTTTGACAATTTTGATTTCCAAAGGTGTTTCAAATCAGGAAATTGTAATATAAAGTAGAATAACTCAAGATGAAAAATATCCCATTTCAAAATTGAAGCATTGCCATGTGTTTAACATAGAATAAATTTGACAACTGACATTCAAAAAATTATAATAAAGTAAAAATAAATAACAAAATATACATTAATATTAGTGGTCAATATATATTTCCAATAGGATAGAATCCAGGTAGAGCTCAATGTCCAGGACAGAGCAAGAATATAATATAAAAGGCTCAAACACTAATATTCCATGGTTATAATTTATTACATTGGAATTGTAATCACGATCCAATTCATCAGACATACAAATTCAAAAAGTTTCATGATTATGATTCCAATGTAATAAATTATAACCATGGAATATTAGTGTTTGAAACCTTTATATATATATATATATATATATATATATATATATATATATATATATATAAAGGCTATTACTTTTTGTAATCCTATATTCCTGTGTCATAAATCAATTAACTTTTGTTCAAAAGTAATAGAAAAGCCATTATTTTGTTTTAGTTCTTGAAAATGGTCACCCTCAAACCAAAAATTTGCTTTTACCAAATACACAGTGTAAAAAATGTAAATATTTCAGAGGCTTTATTTTTCAATTTGCTAATGATGTTATTGGATAATGCTTACGTATTTTTTTAATGCATTTAACAATTTATAGCTATAGCATAACATACAAACTTACAAATAAATGAAAACAAGTTCCATAAAGTTCTAGAAGGCTCCAGGAAGTCAAGGTACTACTATACTTATATACGATTTTAAAAGATTTTGTGTTGGGGGGGGGATTTTTTTAAAAATAAACTGAATTAAATCTTTCTTCATAAATTTTTTAATAAAAATTCATCATATTTATCAACTTTGCAAAAAATCATAACCCTAATATATATATATAGATAGATATATATAGATATATAAATGTTTGATTGAATATGACAGACAAGGAAAATGTTTTATTTAGTTTTTCCAACATATTTAATTTTTTTTGTTTGGAAGCAAAGAAGTGTAGAAATTGTCCATATTGTTCATTGTTCCATGCAAAAAACTAAGAATGAAAAACTTTTTGTTTTGTTTTTACAGCAAGTTTCAGATTGTATTGATCAGGGAAGCATCCACTTGGGAGTTATTCCACAGGGCATTGGTTCATGGGAAGAAGCTGCTCGCGTGGAACTTACTTCTCACCGATGAAATACAGAGGGAATGTGGGTGGTTTGCTACTATGTAAGTGGCATGGCATGTTCTTGCTATGAAGGTTTGTATCAGTGGGACCAGGGAATGTAGTTCATCCAAGCACTTTTTATGGAAGTAGGTGTAGAGCAGTGAGAGGCTAGCCACCTCCTGCCTGTGGGAGAGAGGTTGAAGGGTGGAGAATAATTCATCACCTACAAGGGCTTGGAGATACTTTTGAGCTCTATCAAGTCTGGAGAGTGAGGTCTGGGCCGACCCTGCCTAAATATGACAACAATACTCTATTTTGGGCCTGATCTGGCTCTTGTAAAGGTAGAGGATAGCAGGAGGGGGTCAAGTACTTACTGGAGTGGTACAAAGAACCTATATCCTTAGCAATGGATCATATGTATGAGTTCCATTTGAGGTCAGGTGTGAGTTTGAGGCCTAACAAGTCTTTCATGGCATGGTGCTTTCTTGTGGGGACCTCTGTTCATCCTGATTGGTGGTAGTTCGGGGTCAGATCGGTGATGATGGAATATAATTAGCTTGGTTTTTGAGACATTGAATGTAACTGCTAAAATAGCCTATTCCCCATATGAGGTAAAAGGATTTGTTTGATTATATAAATAATTAAATAAAATGCACAAAATGTATAATTCAATTAAGTAATTTAAAATAATCAATGAATTTAAAAATTATGAAAGGGAATTTGCAGCAATGACAAAATATAAAAGTAGATACTGAGTGGCGACAATCTGTTTCATCCTTGAACGCAATATTCAAGCCATGAAGATTGCGTTCAAGCATGAAAGCAGCATATGGTTGACCTCAGTGTCCACTCTTATATTTATATATGCTCTGTCACTGATATTGAACACTTTCTTTTTTTTTTGCAGTATGGGGTCACTCGAAGTAGAGTGTTTATGATAAGGGGTATTTTATATGGATAGCAGTTAACTCTAGACTTGAACAAGTTAAGATTGCAGTGATCATGGAAACATCCTTTAGGGAGTCTGTTCTATAGGACAGTGGTTCACGGAAAGAAGCTGTTTGAGTGGAACTTACTTCTCACCAATGGAGGTGGTTTGCTATAATGTAAGTGGCATTCAGAGGTCCTAGCCATGAAAGTCAAATCTGGTGGAACCAGGAGATGCAGTACGTTCGAATACTTTTACATAATAGTAGTGATAGAGCAGTAAGAGGCTCACCACATCCTACCTGTGAGGTTGGGGTGTGGAAAATAACAAGGACTTCTGAAACAAAGACTCAGAGACATTTTTGAACTCTGTCAAGACTGGAAAGTGAGAACTGGGCAGCTCCCACCAAAATATGGCAACACTATTCCATTTTCGGCCTAATCTGGCTCTTATAAAAGTAAGATATTTTATCCATAAATATAGCATACCTTAAAATATGTATGGACAACTGATTTTGAGCAGATGGTCGTATAAAATATAGCTCAAGGTGGGCTGCACTACAAAATAATTCAAGGTAAATTTTCATTGATTGGGCCTCAGTCATTTTCACTATAGAAGAACATACGTGTAAGAATCTACCTTAAAAATGGTGAAAAGTTTTCTATGGGAAAAATATTTTTTCCTCTAATTAAAAAATAGAAGTCTTTTTGTCTCATTATTAACAATGAAAGTAATATTAACACATGCCATTTATGTTCTTTGTTTTTAATTTAATCACTTGAAAATGCAAAAAAAGAGAAAAAAAATCTTATGAATGTTTTAAAGCAAAAGATGTTTACACCTATAGTCTTCCTTTGTGAAAATTGCCAGTGATGAAAACATTATCATTAACCAAAGGTTAAAAAATTAATTAACCATTGTACTTACTTCTTGCCATATATGTGGTTATGTACAAGTGAAAATTCAAGAAAACAAAGTTAAAGATGATTACTGTTTCGCACATAACTACTTCGTTTTCTTCAGGTCTATCATCTTCTACAGGAACTAATTGAATGATTCCTCTCTTCACTTTTTTCTCCATCATCAGTCTTTCTCTGCCTGATACTGCAGTTCTGGGGGGTAATTTTATGTCTTCTTCTGCCACTACTGTTATACATTTGTCAGGTGAATCTCCCAAGGGCATCTTTACGCCATCCACTACCAATACAGTAGGATTAAATTCAATTCCAGCGCTATGCAGCCAATCTTCTCCTAAAATCATTCCTGCACATAGTTTGGGGGTCACATAGAACCTCTGGATGCTCCATGTCCCTCCTACTTTTAATGGAAGTTTCACCATCCCCTTTATCCTCATAGACCCATCATCCACTTGGGTGATCTCTATATCAGGTTTTCTCATCCATCCCTGATTCCTCAGTTTCCTATAACTCTTTTTCCCTCAATAACAACACTGACGCTCCAGTGTCTATTAAGGCTTTCACCATTGATCTCCTCTACCACTACCTCACAAGAGATCTCTCTCTCCTGTGTCAGCAAGGAGAATATCTTAGCTCTTTTTCTCCTTTGTTGCAGTTTTTCCGTCCACCCAGTCATGGGTGCTGGTAGTATTAGTCCTTCATTATTGTTACTATAGGGTCTTCCTTTTCTTTTGTCTCCATATCAGGGCTCTTCAGACCAAATTCTGTCAGTCTATTTCTATAGGGGCAGTTTCTCTTCAGGTGCCCCAGTTTCCCACAAAACCAGCACCTTCTACTTGGGCAATTTACTGCAAAATGACCCATCTGCTTGCAATACCAGCAACACACTCTTCCTCTATTTATACGGGCCACCCACTTTCTTATTTCTAGGGTGGCCCTTTTGCGTTTCCCTGGTTCGACTTTCCAGGTCCCATCTTTTGCCTCTCATATCGGTGAGGCTCCCTTCTTCAACCCACACCATTTGGCCACATGCCCCCTACTTCCGCATCTCATGCATTTTTCTTCCTCATGATCTGGGGGCAGCCCTCACCTTGTGGAGTAGTTCACCACACAGTGGCCCTCATAATGGCACTTCCAGCACACCAGGCTATATCTACCTGGCATGGCTTTATAAAACCCGTGCTTTAGTGACCACATCTTTCTTCTGGGGTCCTCTTCCTATTCCTCTTCTTCTTCCTTGACTCATCCATTCAATACTGGGGGAATTCATTTTGCTTCCTTGTTTGACATCTTTCTTCCACCTAGGGTCCTTTCTTATGTCCCTCTGCCTATCTTCCTCCCAACCTAAATCCTGTACCTTGCTATTCTTAACTTTATTCCAAATTCCCTGGCTCTCTTTGGCCAGTGCCACGGCTGCTGCCAACCTAACAGACCCTCTTTTTACATGTCATGTCGGATACGCTCATCTTGGAGCACTCCAACATACAGGTCCACCAACTGGACCTGGATCGTAGCATTTTCTTTAACTTCTTCAGGAAAATCCAGACAGGTTAGTCTCTCCGCTCTCTTCCCCAGTTCTTCTGGTCCCTTGTTCTTTTCCTGGACCAGCTTCATGAGGTCTCTCATGGCCTCTATTGCCATTCCCTCATCTGCATATTCTGCTATTAATAGTTCCTCCAACCTCCTTCATGTTAACTGTGGATCTCTCTCTAGTAGTTTGCCAATGAATTCTGATGGCCATCCTGTCACAGCGTTGAACACAACACAAACCATCTCTCTTTCAGTCAATTCATAGATTAATTGACTTTTGTAAACCACCGCTAGCAAGCCCCTCAGTTCTCTTGCCTCTCCCTCAAAACTCAGAATTCTGGGCCCCCCTAGTAGACCCCTCAACTCAGTGGACATCCATTGTCCCACCTCATCATTCTCTACCTGCGCCATCCTAATTTTCTCTTCCCCATGGTCAGACATTTAAATAAATTTAGAAAAACAACAGTCTATAAACGAAGGAAATCGATTGCAGAAATGGCAAGCAACAACAAATCAAACAAAATTTCAGGGAGAAACCAAAAAGTATCCAACCTGTCACCTAATTCCAGGTTGGTCTCACTCCGTTTATTGGACGACGAAAATTTCTTTCTGAGCGTTTTGAACCTAATGGTCAAAATGACCAAAGTCCTTTCGGTTCTTGCTCTCTCTTTCTTGATGAAGTGGTCTTTTTGAGTTGATTCTGTTGGTCACTGCACCAGTTTATGTGGTCATTCAGGGTCAAATCCTGGGTTACGGCAACCAGATTATGGTGGCATTCAGAGTCAAATCCTGGTCACAGCAACCAGATTATGACGCTGTAGACAGGGCCGCGGTCTGCTGTCTTTGGTCAGAATCGATCCTGGTATCAGAGAACAAGCCGTCAGCCCACACTCGTCGGTTATTGGTGGTGTTTGACACTGCAGCTGGTCTTTAAGTTGACCTCTTCAACTATGACCTCTCTTATCCACATTGTGATTTTTGATCTTAAGAAAGTCAAGCCGAATTATCACTGGGGTATCTCAACCAAGCTAAACCAAAAGTTGAATACGCACACACAAAATTGAAAATAAAATAGACAACACCTGAATAAGTCACTAGGATATTTATAACAAAAATAAAAAATAAAAATATTTACAGCTCTTTTTTTTCTTTTTTTCTTTTTCTTCTTTTCCCAACCCGTTTCTAATATTTGGCGACGGAAAGAAAATTTCAGCTTACTTCTCTAAGGGTGGCCAGACTTGACAACTGGATTTATCTTCAAGTACTGTTGTTTGTATTTTCAAGAATGGCACAAAGTTATCGTCAGAGTCTGCTTCAGCGACGTCTGGATTTAACTTCAAGTATTGTTGCTTGTACTTTCAAGAATGGCACAAGGTTATCGTCAGAGTCTTTCTTCAGTGACGACTGGATTTAACTTCAAGTACTGTTGTTTGTACTTTCAAGAATGGCACAAGGTTATCGTTGGAGTCCTTCTTCAATAGACATTATTATTATTATTATTATTAGGTTGGCAAAACAGTGTAATGGTAAAAAAAAATCTAACTCCCTGTCCGCAACTTCAACGCCAACTAACTTTTGTCCCCATGGGCACTTGTATTTATGGGTGTCCCTTCCAACTGGTGTGGTGTGAGCGCATAAGTGGGGTTCATGCAAATCTAAAATTCAACCAATCTCCTTCTTTCGTTTTCTGTTTCACACTTCCAATTTTGGAAAATCCCCTCCTTTTTCGGGAGGAGCCATTATATGACGTCAGCCTTCCTGACATCATCTGCCTTCACAATTGCTCATTCTGTTTTCACAATTGCTCATTCTGTTTTCACAATTATAATTTTTTCTCAGGGAAATTTTGGCTAACAATTTTCCCAGTACGTGGACATTGACACCTTTCAATAGACAACTTTAACCTCTAGCCCCTGACTCCTGTACCTGTTTGCTGTCTTTCTCCAGGCAGTAACAATAGCATTCTCTATTTTTTTTCAACAAAATTCGCACATCTGTTCTCAATGCATAAATCTCTTTCTGATAAAAAAATAAAATTGTTTTCTTTAACCCTTTCCATCTGTAAAATCTTTTCATGTTAAATATTGTTACACATCTACTCTTCTTCCATTATACTACTCTGCTTCCCATTACCTCTCCAAATGAATCAATGACCTCATTTTGGTACTTGTTAAGAACTGTGGTCCTAATTTACTCATGGTTGTCAAATTCCAATGCCTAATTTTGTTCAAATTTATGCTTTCAATCAAATTATACCCATCTATTCTTCCTTTAGACTACTCTGCACTGACCTCATTTTGGTACTTGTTAAGAATTGTGGTCCCAATTTGTTATTGCTCAATTCCAATGTGTCTTATTGTTTTCCAAATTTATACTCCTTTTCAAATTATTGACATCTGCTCTTTCTTTTGCTTCCAATAAGCTATCCAAATGCAGCATTGACTTCCTTTTGGTATTTTTTAAGAATTGTGGTCCCAATTTGCTCCATCGGTTTTGTCTAATTCCAATGTCTTATTCTTGTTCAAATTTATGCTTCCCATCAAATTATGTTCATCTACTCTTCTTCCTTTAGACTACTTTGCTTCCAATTACCCCTCCAAATGAATCACTATCTCATTTTGGTACTTGTTAAGAATTGTGGTCCCAATCCATTCAGTACAAATTTGTGCTCCCGTTATGGCCATCTACTCTGCTTCCAATTACCTCTCCAAATGAATCACTGAATTTTTTTAATCATTTTGGTACTTGTTAAGAATTGTGGTCCCAATTTGCTGTATCAAGTGGTCAATTAGTATTATTTTCAAAAAAAAAAAAGTTGTCCAAATTTATGCTCCCAATCAAATTATGGCCATCTCTCTTCTCCATTTAGAGTATTCTGCTTCCAATTCACTGTCCAGATGAATCACTGACCTCATTTTGGTACTTGTTAAGAATTGTGACCCCAATTTGCTCTTTAATTGGTGTCGTACAATTCTAATGAGCATTTTTTTTGTACATATTTATGCTCCCAATCTATATATGGCCGTCTTCTCTTCTCTTTTTAGAGTACTGTGCTTCCAATTCACTCTCCAAATGAATCACAGACTTTATTTTGGTACTTGTTATGAATTGTGATCCCAATTTTCTCCACCAATCAATCCCCCAATTCATATCAGATATTTAATTTGGTCCAAATTTTTGCTCCTAATCCAACAATGACCATCTTCTCTTCTACTTTTAGACAACTGTGCTTCCAATTCTTACTCTAAATGAATCACTAACCAAAATTTGTTTCTTCTAGATTATTTTGGTTCCAATTTTGCCTTTTTTCATTTTTGTATTGGTAGGGAATTGTGGTCCTAATTTGGCCTCAATCAGTAAAAAATCATCTTTTCCAGGGAGAACAATTCTTGTCCCAATTTCTTCATCCAGTGTATTAGTGACCTCTCCAGTTAACATGGATTAGTAATTGTCATACCAATTTCGTCACCAAATGAATTTTTCTCCTCCAGTTAACATGAGAATATTATTGTTGTCCAAATTTGTACCCCCAATGTATCACTTAACTTCTCCTCCTTTTGGAATACTGTGTTTCCAGTTTGTTGTTTTGTACTACTGTTTACCCAATTTGGTCTCAAAATTCATTCACTAACTTCATGTTGTTACTTGATGAGAATTCTATTCCGTCAGTGATTCTCTCCTCTTCTTTTGTAGTATTGTAGTACAGTGGTTCCAATTTGGACTCTAAATGAATCACTAACCTCATTTTGGTACTTGTAGACAATTGTGGTCTCTATTTTTTTATACAACGATGAACCACTGATCTTATTTTGATAGATTGTTGTCCCAATTTTTGCTGCCAATGAATTGTTAACCCCTGTTCTTTTCATGAGAGAAGAACTGTGGCCCAAATTTGTTCTCCCAATGAATCATTCACCTCTTGTCTGTTTCTGAGAGAAAAATTGTGTTACAAATTTATGCACACTGTGAATCATTCACATCTTCTCCTGAGAGAATGTGTTCCCATCCTCTTTTTGCCTGAAGCACCGTTAACTTCTGGTCTTGAACTGAATGGTGGTGCAACTTTGTCTCCTTAATTCTTGATTATCTTCTCATTATGTCTTGGGAAAAATATTGTAATCCCACTTTTTGAAATGTACATTAACTACTGTACTTTTCCTGAAAGAATAATTCTTGTCCCAATTTGCACAGAATATGTACCATTAACTTAGCTCATTTCAAGAGAGATGAACTGTAGAACACAATTCTGCATTAACTTCTGGTCTTTTTCTGAGAGAAGATTTATTGTCTCAATTTATGCAGAGAATGAAGTATTAACCTTTTGCCTTGTCCTAAGATAAGAATTGTTGTCACTATTTCTGCCCACAATTTAAAAATCCTCGGGAGTAGTTAAATACACTGATCCATTCATAAACAAAAGCCATGTTAAAAACCAATTCATTTTGACTTTGAACAAGTCACAAAAAAGAACATACATTAAATCCTAGGCACTTGAGTGATCAACATATAAAAAAAATAAAGAGCATATAAAAAAAAAAAACAGCACTAGTTAAATACACTGGTCCACTCATAAAATCCTAGAAATTAGTTCATTTGACTGGCCCACTCATGAAAAAGAGCCACATGTTAAAACTTAAGCCCTAGTTAAATAGAGTGTTTCAATCATATAAAGAACTGTTAAAAACCCAGTTATTATTTAATTTGATTGCTCTACTCATGAAATTAGGTACGTTAAAACCTAAATACTAGTTAAGTATTGATCCATACATAAAATATAAAGAGCCATCTTAAAAACCTTGGCACTAGTTAAATACATTAGTCCACATAAAAATGTTAAAAATCGGTTAATTTTAGTGGCCCACATGAAAAAGAGCCAATGTTAAAACAAAGTTAAATAAAGTGGCACACACAGAAATAAAATAAAGAGCCATTTTAAAAAGCCTTGGCACTAGTTAAATATAATGGTCTGCTCATAAAATAAAGCCATGTTAAAATCCTATAAAAATTCAACTAGTCTACTCATGAAAAAGAACTGTTGAAACCTTAGCAATAACTAAGTAGAGTGATCCGCACATAAAAAAGAAAGAGCCATTTTAAAAACTTGGCACTAGTTAAATACACTGGTCCACTCATAAAATATAAATTGTAACACTGGACCCACGCACTCCAAAAGACCGGTCATTGGTCCAGTATTTACAGGTTAGACACAAGTCTCCAGTTCCCAATGTTGATTCGAAACCACCCTCCAGCCACGTTGTGATTGTTTTGATCCTGGAGAGTGGTCATCAGATCATAGAAATCTGGAAGCTCTCTGTTGGTCCACCTGTGATTTTGTCGGGTGAGAATCGGGTTAACAGAAAAATAAATATAACCAAGTCAATTCGATTTTGGAAGGACAAAATTTTTTTTTTATATATAAAAGCAAACACACACACACAAAAATAATTTTTATTGCACAAGGTTGAATGTTTCTTGTATGTGAACAATAACCAAACAAACACAAATACTTCAAATAATTTCGGTAAAGGAGAGATGTGGCCTTTGTCTTAAGCCGTTTTGGTCTGTTCTTAGCACACCTACTACAACCTTCAAAGTCCCCATTCTCAGTAGTAGTAGTAGTAGTTCTAGTAGTAGCAGTACTTAGATGTTAGCGGCAGTATTTCACTTCTTCACCTTCAGGAACACACAGTGTACACTCCCTTTTCAATCTCAGATGTCTCTCCACTCAGTCCGACCTCCAGTTGGCTCGCTTCTTTATTAAGAGAACCGGCCTCATGTGTCCCAGATTGGTGATGTACCTGTTATTCTAGTGCAATCATACTGACATACTACCAAAGTACAACTTCATTCCTCCGAGAATAAACAATTTACTTTTTCATCAATTGGTTTCCAAGGTTCACCACAAGATGCTATTGTATCAAAACATCCTTAATTTTAACTTTGATAGTGTCAAAATCCATTTCTTTGTTTAAAAGTTCCAAATTATTATTGTTCCAGTAATTTTCTTTTAGTAATCTGATATCCTCAGTACACTTACAAAAGATTGTATTTTGTGTTCTAAATTAGCTTTCTGTAAAATTTACATTTCAAAGTTTTAGACACTCTAATAAAGTCAGGTTACAAAGCTAAGCACTAATTAAGTAGAATGGCCAACTCAAAAATAAAAGTTACATACCTAGACACTAGTTAAGTATACTAATACACTCATAAAAAATAAAGAACTGTATTAAGAACCTAGTAACATGGTCGATTCAAAAATATAGACAATGTTAATAATATAGGCACTAGTTACATAGACTTGTCCACTCATAAAAAATAGAGCCATGTTACAAAACTTGGCACTAGTTAAGTCCACCTAAACATTAAGAAACATTAAAAATCAAGGCACTGGTTAAGTAGTTTGGTCCACATAAAAAAAATAAAGAAAGTATACTGGTTCACTTCCTTCCTCTTACTTGCTTCCCTGATAGCTATAATCTCCAAATATTCAAATGCAATGTCAATCGACATCTCCAGTTGCCTTGATCTATTCCATGTCCTTCTCTTCATCCTTTTCTCTTTCAGGCCTCTTTACTCTTGCTCCCACTCTCTGTAACCCCTTGCGAGCTAGTGGCACTCGTGCTTTGCTTGAGAATTGCTTCTTTGTAGAACAGACTCCTACATGGATGCTTCCCTAAACATTACAATCTTAAGCTCTTCAAGTCATGGAGCAATCACTATTTTCTTTATCCTCATAATCTTCACTTCATTCTACCTTCTCTTTTTAGATCACATACCTTCTCCAGTAACCTTCTACCTTGAGTGGCTCTTGCACCTTGCATTGGATGAACTTTAGTATAAAAACAACCTACCATGAGTATATCGCAAGCTTTTGTATTGGGTGAAATCTTCTATTGCCTTGATTCATCTTTTACTCAATTCCCACTATACCCAGGCTTTTCTCTCAGTTTCACTCTCTGTGACCCCCTGCGTGCTAGTGGCACTCCTGCTTTGCTTGGGGTGAAATTCTAAAGAAAAAAAAAAATTTAGTTTTTGAAGGGGAGGGCGTTAAAGCTAAAACAAAAATCAAAGAAAATAGATTGTAAATTCATTTATTTATCTGGTGATAGAAAAAAAAAAAAAGACAGAGAAAAAAAAAACAATAAATTAAAATAAAACAGGCTGTCATTAGGGCAACCAACAAAGAAAAAAGAAGACATTTACTTGAAATCTTCATAAAAAAATGAAGAGCAAAAAAAAAAAAAAATAAATAAATAAATAAAAATTAAAATAATTAAAAATAAAATAAAATAATAATAAAATAATATTAAAAATAAAATAATTCAAAATAAAAATTAAAAAAAAAAAAAAACACCTTTATTGTTTCGGCTAATATTTCAAATCTTTTTTTAAGCTGTAGAACACAAAACTTCATGTAGAGTGCCTGAGAAGTAGCTGTTCATTTTAAAATTTCTATATAAAACATTAAAAATTTACAAATTTATAATATTTACACAATTTATAATCATAACATTTTTATGAATTAAAATTACAGCATTAATTTGAATGGGGGGGTGCCCTGAAAAGGGAATTCTTTTTTATAATTCTAATAATCTTTTACATAAGATTTGAGCTCTCTAAATTGATTGTACAGTTTTTTTTACAAAGTGTACAAAATCAGTTTTGTCGCCTTCAAGGTTGTAATTTTTTCCAGCCAATTTGGGCTTAAAACCGGCACAGAAGAATCATCTATCAAACAAAAAAAATTTAATCGAAATCAGATAAAAACTGTGGACACACAAACATCCAATCACACACACATTTTGAGTAAAAATATTATATATATATATATATATATATATATATATATATATATATATATATATATACACACACAATCATTGTTAAAGATGCTGGAAGAAATGGTCAGCTCATTCTTTCACTCCAGGAAGTACCAGATTCTGTTATGCTTTATCTTTACAAGAGTCAGGTTAGATTTTTAAAAAAATACAGTACTGCTGCAATATCTGGATAGGAGCTATTGAATCCTCACTTTTCAGTCTTGATAAGAGTTCAATATCATTTATGCAGTCTTTTGGGGGAAGATTTATTCTCCACTCTGCAGACTCATTTTCAAAGTCCAAATGTTGCAAGTCTGGAGCCACTCTATTGCTATTCCCATGGCAAATGTTCAGACAAACTATCAGTAGTTCTAGTTCTAACCTTTATGACTAATGCCAGTTTCTCTCAAGAACTGTTACTTTGTGAAACAGACTCAGACATGAATGCTTCTCTGAACACTTCAATTTTAACCTCAAGTCAAAAGTTAATCATTATCTATCCTTATGAATTTCTCTTCCTTCCACTGCTTCTTTCATTCATGTCACACACACCTCATTCACCATAACCATTTTAATAGTAACCCTCAAGCTTTATTGGCTTTGTATTCAGTGAAGTTATATGATAAAATTATTTGGTAATCCGTATGGATAATTCCAAAGAGAATATAGATCCAGAGAGAGCTCAATGTAAGAACAGAGCAATCTGTTCCTCCCTTTTTGAATCTATATTTTAAAACAATTTATGTTTGAATATTTTGTTTTGTGACTGGTAAAATTTTAAATCCATTTATTGTTGAAACCGTTTGGTCTGATGAAGCGAAACTGAAATATTGGTTTCATGAAATAAAATATTACCATGGGTTTCTAAAGTCTCCGCTTTCTGCATATATATATATTTCTGTATATATATATATATATACATACATACATACATAAGCAAAATTTTATTAAATTCTCTTAACTTTCCTGGATAGAAAAAAAAACAACAGACTTAAATGGGAGAATGAAGACTAATTCAATTAATATTTTATTTTTTTTTTTTTTTTTTTTTTAGTCGATCAATAACTTTTTAAAAATATTTCCTTATTTCTTAGAACCACTATTTTTTTTTTTTTTTTTTTTTTTTAAGGAATGCATGTTCCATCCTCTCAGTCCAGTTTGTTCCTGAATTCATTAAAGAGCTGTGCATCTTTGTATTCTGGTTTCCTATGATAACCCATAAAGAAAAAAAACAAACAAAAAAAAACAACAATCTTGTTTCTACAGTTTATCAACCATCTGTGGTTATTTAAAGCCAAAACATATCTTGAATTTTTTTTTTTTTTGTGAGTGAATATTGTCAAAAATTCCTTTTGACTCCTTTTGAATCTCCAAAATTCAGTCAGGGACCAATTAATATTGTGAGAAGAGAGCATGTGGAACGACTGTTCTCATAAAGGCCCTTTCACAAATAAAAAAAAAAAAAAAAGAAAGCAGGGTGAGAAGGGAGAGAAGGCAGACCTTAAATAACAAGGTGGCAGACCTGTGCATCCCACCCCTTCCGATAAAAAGATTACAAAAACCAGTACTCGTAGCAGCCTCACTGAAAAAACACGCTAAGGCAAACACTCCGCCTTCCACATCTGACTGCAACCCCACACACGAAGGTAATTTCACTTATTTTCCACAATATTGCATTAACAATGTTTTTTTTCCAGATATAAGTCCTACTATTTAACCCATAGCTGGGAGAAGAGAAGGAGTCATACTTTTCCCAAGGGTATTTGCATGTAAGTCAGACATTGAGGAGGGAGGTCAAACAAGTTCTTTTCTTTCATAGTAAGTGGAAACATTCGTAAATAAGAATTACGAGTTTATTTTAATAAATGTTTCTAAATTTAGGCTTTCTCATATGTTTATGAAATAAATTATTTTTAACGATAACTCAGCGTGCGTCTGGCAGAAATACTTTTTTCATAAAACAGTTACAAATCTGTAAATGTTTTAACTGAACTGATGATTTTGAAACATTTTGTTCCGTATCTGATAGTAAGCGTCATCTACCATCACTCATTGACTTGCACTGCAGTGTTTGAACAATAATTGTGAGAAGGGGATGATTTTTATGTTGGTATAGCTGCAGTGACAATATTAATAATTAGATCAAATGTTAGTTGAAAATATTGCTTCTCTGTTAAATTTGTCAAGAGGATACAACTTAATGAAAAAAAGAAAATCAAGCAAAATTATGAAAGCGATTTTTTTTTTTACTTTTTTATTTATTTAAAAAAGTATTTTATAATAATTTATATTAAAATTAAATTTAATCATTTTATTTCTATTAATTTACTAAAAACAAAAAAATTATAATTATAGATAGATATAGATTTTAAAAATTAAAAAAAATAATTATAATCATTTTATTATATTTAATTTAAAATTGAAAAAAAAAAAAATTTAGTTTTCCTGCCAGTGAGTTGTCCCGGTGTCTATATTTTAGCCCTTTTTTTCCTTAATCATGAGTACCAAAAAGAAATGTAGGCAGTATGTAGAGGAGTATTTGGCTTATGGCTTTTGTAGAAAGTCCGTTTGACTCTATGTGTCTTATTTCCAACACCTCATTTACTAAGGAAGCGATGAAACTCTCAAGGTTTTTACACTATTTAAAAAGAAAACATCCTGACAAAGTGAACAAGTCTATTGCTTATTTTGAAAAAAAAAAAAAAAAAAAAAAAAAAAAAATGAAATACTCTTTCATCTTATTTGAAAAGAAAAACTACAGAAACAAATGAAAATGGCTTGATTACATCTGCTATAGCACAAGTAATTTCAAAAACTGGAAGTGCACATAGTTGCTGAAAATGTTATTAAGCCTTCCTTTGAAATTCTCACAGAAACTGTGTTGCAGCAAGATTCAGCAAATGTCTTAAAAGCATTGTCACTGAGCAATGATTCAATCTGGAGAAGAAGTGATGAAATGTCAGATGTGAAAAGCCAACTAATTGAAAACTTCAGAAGCACTAAATTCTCTTTTCAGATTGACAAATCTACATAAGCAATAATAAACCTATTCTTATGGCATCATTATAAAGATGATTATTGCAAACCATGTGAAGAGTTGTTGTTTGTGAAACATTTAGAAACTGATACCATTGAATTATCCAGTTTTGAAGCTGAAAAATCTTTATGGGTGTAAATCAAGTACCCTTTGAAAATTTGGTATCTTGCACAACAGTTGGTGCTACATCCATGTTCGGTAAGCATAAGGAATTTATTGAGCATTTGGAAGTCTGTTTGGCATTCGAAAGGAAACTACCTAATCAGATTTGTAAACAACAGTTAATTTCTTTGAAAATGTGGGTGAGAAAAATTTGACAGAAGAAATCAGGCATCACAAATGTGACATTTACTTTGCATGGATTTTTCGAAAGTTCATTAAAGTTTCACTCCAGATTCAAAGTAAATAATGCACATTGCTAGATTGCAAACGTGACCTGAAAGCCTTTTCTGAAAAATTAGACTTATTTTAAGTTAATATACAGCAAAAGAATTTCAGTAACATGACCGAGTTAAGAGACGTGAACACCTCTCAGAACAAACTAGTAAAAAGAAAGCAGAATATCTAGTGAAATTAAAAGAACTAAGTAGTCGATTTTCAGATTTATTTTCATTAGAGTTCCATCTGTGTATGATGGATCCCTGTCAAGTGGGACTTAGAAGCTATCAGTGAAAATGTGCAGGAAAAACTTCTTGAATTGAAACACAATGATGAATGCACTTTGTAATACAAATTTGAAAGTGGCAGAATAATAGAATTATGGCTATCTAAATAGAGTGAATGTGGTCTGAAATGGCTAAAATACTGCTATGCTTTCCAACCTCTTATTTAGGTGAATGTGGATTCAGTGCAATCAATAAAATCTTGACCAAAGAAAGAAATAAAATTGATATATGTACTCAAGGAGAAATAAGACTAAAACTTACAAATTTCAAACCAAATATTAAATTTCTAGCAGCAAAGTATCAACCACAAGGACCACATTAAAAAGTAATGTAAGTATATATATATATATATATATATATATAGACAAATGGGCAGTTACCTGGAAAAATAACAAAAAAAAGAGGCAATAAGATGAAAAGTGTAATGTAATGAATCTGACTGGAATTCAAACCCAGTTCTCCAAATTTTAATTTCACGCTGCTATTCATTACACCAACCAAACATCCACTGGAGAAATGAAAACTTCAGGTAATTACTACTGAATTGATGTATTGGCTGAAATAGACACAAAATTAACAACTGTTTGCTATGCAAAGGAGGAAGCTTTATATGCCAAAACATTTCATTCAAATAACTATTCTGGTGTGTTATCTAAAAAGATTTTTTTAAGAAAAAGAGCTCTGACAACCTAATAAGAGACAAGTCTTTTAATTAATGTATCAACAGAAATAATATTTGAGGTGAAGTTTTAAATTGGAATTTTTTTAATTTTCTGCCTTGGTTCTGAAAATAAGCAAAACCAAAAACTGTAGAATATATTCTTAAGAATAAAGACAAAAAGGAAAATTTATCGTAACGGACGTAAAACGTTCATCAGAGGACAAAATGCATTAGCTAAGTTTTCCTTTTGTCTTTATTCATATTGTCCTTTTAGATGTATTTTTAGTTATATCTGAAGTTTTCTATATACATAATTAAAAGAAAGATTAAGTGAAAAGGGGAGAGAGAGAGAGAAAAAAAAAGGAGAGAGAGACATAAGGAAGAGAACTAGTAAAACAAGAATTATAGGGATTTTCCAAGCATAGCTTAGATGTAGCACAAGGCTGAAAGTAGGGACCATCCAGTGAGGATTGAATTCACTAATCAGTCATAATTGTTCTTGTGAGACAAGCTTGCTGACCATTACACCACTTCAAGGTGCTCAATAAAAAACAAGAAATTTTAAGTGTTGTCACTGAATTGCAAATGCTTCTTTAATAGATCTAACTGCATTCTCCAGGCATCAGTTTAAAGTAATGTTTTTTTTTTCTCTCCATGTATTGTGATCATTTTGCTTGAAGTTTCCCAATATATTCCAATTTCCCCTCTCCAAAATTATAGTGTTATATTAATACTTTAGATAAGCTTAAACTGATGCCAGGACATGCGTTTATAACTTTATACTACAGAAAAGTAATTATTTCAGAAATAGCATTAATATTCTGCTTAGTTAAGACAACAATATTTAGAAATTAAGGAAAAAAAAATCTGAAATTGCATAAAATTATAATTTTATTTTAATGTTATGGTACAAAATCAATATGCTTATATATATATATATATATATATATATATATATATATATATATATGTGTGTGTGTGTGTGTGTGTGTGTGTGTGTGTGTGTGTGTGGCTAGTCTCCATTACTTTTAAAAATATCAGAAATATTTTTTTTTTTTTTTTTTTTTAAAAAGGAGGGAAAAAGGGTGCAAGATACAGAAATTAGCTTCCACACTTGCAGGTCAACCAAAACGTCTAGGGTTTCTATTTAAAGCTACACAAAGCAAACTAAATTAGAAAAAAAATTATTACCAACAGCATCAAGGAAATCAACAAGAACAATTTTTATTTATTTATTATTTTTTTTAGACTGTAATGATTCAAAAATCAAAAGACTTCACAAGAAGTATACAGATATGTAACCTTTGTGATTGATTTTTTTTTTTTTTACATTCTATCAATCATTTTCAGGTTATTTAAAGCCAGAAAATATTTTTCAATTTTGGGGGATAATTATTATTTACTGATACAAGTCCTACTATTTAACCCATAGTTGAGAGAAAAGAGGTGGCTTCATACCTTTTCCAAGAGTATTTGCACATGAGTATAACAAACCCAACTGGAATTGAAAAGCTGCTATCTGATTTACAATTCCAAGTAATTATCCAGTACACCACCAATACATCCAAATTTTCAACACCTGGTATTACAAAATGGAATAGTGAATAAATTATCACTAATGACTAAAGAAGCTCAGATAATACTGAGTTTTGAGATTTCACCCTTTGGAGTGAAATAAAGCAATTTTAAAGCTAAAAGATTTCAGTTTCAGCTGCTGCTGATAATTCTCTCTGGAATTGTCATATTTCAAAAACAGCACAAAGAGTAAGCTTTCTCACTGTGAAAGCTAGTTTTCCATCTTCAACTAGCCATCATGTTATCCAAATACAGATCCAACGTATCCAGTCAACAAATATATATTTATATGGTTTGGCCACTGTAGATTTTGTAAGATTAACAATATTATGAAGGAAAGGATAATTTTTTGTCTTCATTGTAGTAAAGCCAGGCTGAGGCCTGTTACTGGTTACAACCTGCTGCATGTACAGATGCACTAGTTTTTCTAAGGGTGGCATGTCACTTTGCAGGACGAAAAACAAGACCTGTTATAAGGGTGGATGAGCTTCTTATAAGAGCCAACACACACACACACACTCTCATATATATATATATATATATATAATTACAAGATTGAATGGCAACCTTCCCAGAGATGGTGTCTCGATAAAAAAAAAAGCACTCAGTGCACTTTGACTGCCAGGAATACCAGAGTTGGACATCAGGAAGAGCATTCAACTTTGTAAAATTCTGCCTCAAATCCTCTTCCAGGTAGGACCCACCTTATTTTGTGCAAAATTAATCTGGTCCCACTTAAAAAAAAAAACAAACAAAAAAAACACACACACGTGTATGTATGTGTGTGTATGCATGTATGCAAATTTTGATTAATGAGCTTTAACCGACCCAGGTTGAATTTTAAACCTTGTGAATTAAATATAGTACTATTAGTGGAATGGTGATACAAGGATGAGATCCAGAAACCTGGTTGTTCACAATAAAGTTTCCTTACATTATAATGCTATATGCAATTACAAGCTGAAATAGCATAACTTGAGTAAAGATATTTCACATTTAATAAGACCATTAATAAAAAGGGTAATTGATTCAGACATTACTTGAGCTGTACAGCTTTTGGTTTAAAGGAAGTTACAAATATCAAACATCTTACACAAGAGATTGAACCAAGAAACTAACTTCTAGCCCATTGCTCAATACGAATAACTATGGATGCAGTTAGATAGTATGTAACTGTAAATTTTGCAAGCACAGAATTGATAAAAATTATGAAAAATTCTTTACTGGATTTTGATGCATTGTTTAAGTAGCATCAGTATTTGAGCTGCTGCTGATGTAGCTTCTAGTTGAAAAATTGATTGAGCTATCATTTAACAGACTGCAAATAAATATCATTTTAAAACAAAAATGAACAAATACAGACAAGAACAGAACAGTATTTCTTCCTATGCTGTATATACGAGTATTCCAGTTGGTTGCCCACAATCATCTTGCAGAGAGGATTCAGTAAATCTTGAATCAGCAGTGCTGAATTTCATTTTAATACAACTTCAAAAGTTATATATTATCAGAAATTATTTTAACAGTGATAGAACATATTGAAAACAAAGTTTATAAAAATAGGCTAAATTGCCAAGTTTTATTTGAATAACATGCTAAGCTTGTCACTGATACATGTAAGTACACAATATTTCAAATAAATTGCTTAACATTTTTTAAGCAGTACATACATAGGATGGCATATAGATTTCTGAAATGGCAAATTAGAACATGAACTGTATTTGTGATTTATTTGAAATCAGTGATTTCAATAGTTTTAAGCTCTGCTGTGTGTATGTTGATATTTACACACACACACACATATTTCAAAATGAGCTTATCAAAATAAATTCAAAAATTTAGGGAGACTAAAATCAGAAAACCCTAAATATATTCATATAGGTAAAGACATTAAATATATCAACATGATATATAAATAATGAACTGAAAGTTCTGTTTTATGAAATAACAACTTTAAGGAAAAAACATTTCACAATAGAAACCAAATTTCAGCCTATGCTAGAGTTGCGAATGCAAAATGTAATTTACAAGCCATAATTATTATTTATTTATTTTTTTTACACATCTTTCATTTGTTCATAATGAGTCTATATAGAAAGTATTAAAGAATAATTTCACTATACTTGATTATTCCCACAATGTACATTACTATATATGTACAGAATATAAACAGATAGTAAAACGTAACCAGCAATAAGACAAAACCTCAAGTATTCAAAAGGTTCAGTCTGTCTTATTAACTAGGCTATGTACGAACTATATGAACAAATTTAACAATTACTCACAGTTTTTACAAGGCAAGACAAATTTTTAATATTTTATACTTAACCCTGTTCTATATCATTTTTTAATGATTCTACCTGCAGATTATTTTTAGTTAGTTGAGTAAATTTATCATAAATTTGATTTTTCCAAGATTTACACAATATTTGAGAACAAGCATGGATTCTGTAGTCTCTTCATTGGGACTACATAACCAAAATGTGAAGATTCCTTTTATGAATAAAGCCATTTTATCATTTCTTCAAAATATTCTATAAAACATTCTGAAAGAGACAACTGTCATATCAAATTGATTCTTTTTTTCTCTTTAAAAACAGTTATTGTATCAGTTGCAGGTTAAACAATTGGGCTTGCTTATTAATTATATTATTTATGACCTTCTAAAACTAAATATTCTGATGGCAGTTTCTTTTTTTTAAATTTGTAAAATAGGAGTTTAAAAAGGCAGGTATACTTATCCGCCTTAGTATAATTTAACATTTTTGGCACACCGAAGCTGTATATCATTAAATGTTTTATAACGTTTTGTTAAAAGTACAACTTTAACTTTTATTTAGAGCAGAAAATTTCATAACATGGGTAAGTATTTTCTGAAGTGAAGAATCATTTTTAATCCACATTAAAAGCAGGATTTATATAATTGGTAATCTAATTTTTATTACGGCTTACCAAGCAATCAGTAACACCTGAAGGAAATCACATAATCATTTGAAAATTTAGAAGTTCAGGAGGAGAGATATGGTCAAGGAAAGTTACTAAAGGATTTTTTTTTTTTTTTTACACATTTTATTAGGTTATAGCAGGACTTTCCAAGTTTTTTGCCTTGATGACATTCATTTTAAAAATAAAAAATTGTGACATTACTTAGGTTTTCTTAGTCAATCAAAATATACAGTTTAAAGTATGTATGTAAAAAAGAAATAATTCAACAAAAAATTTACTTAATAATTACAAGAACAGAAAATTGCACTAAAGTGTTGTCACAGCAGTTGTGAAAGCTCTGCTATAGACCAGGGCTTTCTAAAATTTGGCAATGCTTTTTAAAAATAACGTTTTTTTAGATATTATTTATGTTTAGTTCACCAAATGTATCATTTGAAATTTATATAAAAAGAAATAATTGAATGAAAAATTTGGTTAATAGTCACAAAAGGAATAGATAATTAATTGCACTAAATTGTTGTGAAATACCAGTTTGGTAAAGCTCTACTAGAGATCAAAACTTTCCAAACATTTTACATTGTAACAAATGTTTTGAAATAATATTTTCTGAAAGACATTACTCAAGTTTTGTTAGCTAAGTCAAATATATCATTCAAAATGTATATATATATATAAAAACAAAATTGAAAAATTTAGTTAATAAAAAAAAAAAAAAATCTGGTAATTAGTTACACTAAAGTGTCACAACACACCAATTTGGAAAGTTCTGTGTTATACAGTGACATTAATAGTTCAATAACAGACAAAACATTTGAGATTTCATTTTACAAAATTTTAAGCTAGATACTTAAAAGGATGTTTGTCCCAAAACACACAGGTTGATTGAAAATATTTCAAAATATCAAATATAAATTAAAATTCAAACAAATAAATCACTTTAAGATTTTTAAAATGTAATGTCTTAACAGTTATGCCCTATGAATAATTTAAATATTACATTCTTGATCCTAGGCCCTAATTTAGAATGGGTATTTCATTACCAAGTGATTGTAAAAGGGACACGAGAAGCCTAGCTGAGAATTAAATGTTTATGCATTATCATCTCATGCGGCTTAGCACTGTAATAAGACATTATCAGGAAATATTTTTAAGATGGCTTTAGAAAACTAGTAAGCTTTCAGACACTTAGTTATGTGGAAGTGACTTTATATTAAGAGTACACTTCCAGAGTTCTAAGATCAAGTTTGAGAAAAAGATTCCAAGAAATTGCAGCCAATTTATAAATTTTACAAGAGAGAAATGGAGAAAATTTCACCTAAAATCATAAAAATGTATCTAGGAAATAGTGTTAAGCTAACAATTGATAACTGTTAAAAATTAATGTACAAGTATAAAAAACAAACTAAAATCATAATACCTAATTTTAGAGGCTTTGTCCCTAATGGACTAAATATTCTACAACAAAAAGATAATCAAATTGAGATTCAGAAAAAAAAATATCTAATTTAATGTTAACATAGTATTTACTTATTGCAAATTATAAAAATACTGTATTATACGATTCATGCCAAGAAATAACAGGTTTGAATCTAATTTAGAGCCCTTGATCTAAGAAGAGTTGGTAACCCCAAAATGTACTGGGTTTACCCCAAAGAGATATCAAAGTAAGCTTTGTACTCAAGTATCACCTCAGAATGTCAAAAGTACTAGGTGCATCATTGAGTTGACTTAGGAAGTAACCAAGTGCAGAAGTGAACCTCAAAGGAGGTCAGAGGGTGCACCAACATAAACCAGGAAGTGAATCCAGCAGAATTTAGGATACACATGCACACACACACAACAACTGGATGACAGAAGTTATAAATGCCCCAGGGTAGAAGACAGAATTTTTAGCAGCCTTGCAATAAGCAGCTTGAATGTTCAAAGAAAGACCTGAAACCACATGCCAGTTGATTTGAACGATGTTAATTTGAAGGGGTCCAGAAATGAATAAACAATTATTTCAAATATAAGAAGTTAGTCTCATATTGTTATCAGACATGATTAACATAACCTCACAGTACTGACTACAAGAGGTAAGGTGATTTTTTTTTTTCTTCTTTTTTTGAAAAGTAAACAAAAGGTAATAAGCCAAGCCAGCTCTACACTAACTTATCAGTCTTTAGATTTCTCCACTTGAGCCAAACCCACAAGTACTTGACATAATTTAGATTATTTTCACACTCTGAATATTCGTATTTTTTAATTAACAAGCCTAAAAGGTAAGGGGTTTCATACTGACAAGACTAGAGCAAAAGACAACAATTTTTATGCTTGCTTGAATATATTATTGACATTTTATGCATACAATGCAAAAATGGACTAGTATTTTTTTTCTTTAAGAAAAAATATTAGACACTTCATAAAAAATGAGAAAAAAAAAAGTATCAAAGATTAGAGATAGACAAAAATATTTATATAATAAAAAATATTCCACAAAATGTTTTTTTTTTAAAAATAACCCTTGAATATCAAGCATATTTCAGATTTCTCACATTATAGGTACCACACAGAAGACCAAATTGACTCAATAGCACACTTACCAGATTAAAATAAAGCTTGGAAATACAGTCACTTTGCAAGAACTTGATTTTTCAATGTTATACATTCATTGCACATGTAAACAGAGGCCACTGGTGGGATTAAAACCTATAATCAAACTTCAGATTCCTTGGTCCAGCTGATCTTTAATGAAGATATTTTCACCAATGGCAACCACATATCTAAACCATACAGAATTAAACACTTTGACTCTTCCATTAATAAAACCGAGCATATTTTATGGAAATTGGGGTATTAATCAATTTAGGGATTCATTTTTTTTTTTATCATGAATTTTGATAAAAGGCATGTGAATAAAGTCACTTAACAGTGGGCTGTTGGTGCCAAAGGTTTCATGTCTATGTAACCAATTTGATCAAAGTGGGCATTGAGAGTGAATGACTTGTGAGAATTCAACTTTTCTGTCCAAATGAACATTTAGCTACAAAACCAAGCTTATGATTTTATAATTTGACACAAAGTGCAAGATATTTCCATGCTTATAAAAATCCACTAAATCAAAATCCATGAGAATAAAAATTGGGCACAAGTGAAAGACCAAATTGGCTGCAGTTAAATTTGTTTTTTTTCATTGGTTTGTATTCAATGTTCCCAGCCACAAGAAAAATACATTTAGTTATCACTGTGTGATAACTAAAGTATAAAATTTAGAAGGATTTGTATAGAGAAGGATGAAAAAAAAAAAAGAAACAAAAACTTAAAGTAATTAAAAAGGAAAAAAAGTAGTGGAAGCATGAAAGAATATTAAAGAAAGAAAGAGAAAGACATATAATATGTGTGTGTGTGTGTGTGTGTGATAAAATATAGTTTTAAAGTATGTTATATTTATAGTTAAAAGTGCTCAGTATCAGGGATAGAGCATATGTAAATATAAAAATGGACGCTGATGTCAAGACTGAGTAGTGACAGTGTATTTAATGCTTGAAAGCAGTCTTCAGGCCTGAAGATTGCATTTAAGCATGAAAGACTGCTCGGTGTTGACTTCAGTGTAAATGTTTATATTTGCATATGATCTATCCATGATAGTGAGCACTTTCAGCTATAAATATAACATACCTTAAAATTATATTTTATCATTTATTTTTACCAAGAAACTTCGAAGTTGGGATAAAAAAAAAAATTGATATTTAAATGTTAAGTAATCTTTTTCGTATATATATATATATATATATATATATATATATATATATATATATATATATATATATGTATGTATGTGTGTGTGTGTATGTATGTATGTGAGAGAGAATTGAAGAAAAAGGAGCTGGGGTAGGGAGTTTATATATTATTGATGTCCCAAAGCCAAAAGGTATTTTACAACAAAAGACATGCTTACATCTATATCTTTCCTATACAGACATATCCAAGCCGTATAGTGATGTAAGCTCAACCTTTTTCTAAATCTCCACTCACCACTTACAGCAAATATTCTTTATCCATTTGATTGTTTCATTGATTGATTGTTTGATTGACATTTGCTTAATTCACTTTTTTCTTTTACATTGCAGTTATCTTTAATAGCTCAATAGGCACAGCTCTATCGTAATGAAATATATATTCACTCGGAGGCACCATTGATTCAAAATGAAGTTCTTGGACACCTACAAAATAAAAACAAGATTGAAGTCAGTAAAATCTTTCTTTGCTAATACATTTTAATTTAACAAATTATCAACAGAGTTAATTAATTTTCTGCATCTATAATGGAGTTGTGGGGGGGGGGTAATTTTTTTTTTTTACATTTTTTAAACATTAATAAATTTAAAGTTCTTTTCCTCACACTTCATAGAACAAATCTCAAATGTTAAACTTTAAATTTAGAAAATTTGTAGGATTGATTACAGAAAGAGTGGTTTACTGCATTATATTGATATGCTAATAATCTAAGTACTGAAGCAAAGTTACATATAAATATATATACCATTTTGAAAAATGCTTTTCTAAACACTATTATAAACTACAGTCTTAACTATTCTTCAACTATGTCATATAAAAGCACTCAGCAAAAGTAAAAAGCAACCAATTCATTATGTCCTTACATGCCAGTTGGTTAAGAATAGACGTCTCTGTGCAAAAATTCCCAGCATTCTTTTCCAAAAACGAGTAACAGAATATTGTTGTGCATGCACACAAATATATAATAGTGAACATTGTTACTTTCTGTACATTTCTTTGTTTCTCTTATTTAGATCAGGACTAATGTAATCATCATCATTGTTGTTGTTGTTTCCACAAAGTTTTGGCTCCCAACCAAGTTTTTCTTTGTTTTTTTATGTTGGGGGACAGGATTGTTGTATGGGGTCAATTCCAGTAAATAGGGAGGGTGATCAACCAGTTCAAAGCTAGTGTCATGCAGAACAGACATTGAAACCAAGATCTTGTGAAGCAAGATCCCTTTTGCCAGTTTTCCTGGGCATTTGGTCTTGATAGTCTTTCTTAACTGCCTCAACAAGTTGGCATAGTACTCTCCATTGACGGTGTGGCCCTTTTGAAGATAGTCAATAAACACATTTTGCATCCCAAAAAACTGAAGCCATCACCTTCCCTGCAGATGAAATGAGCTTGGCCTTCTTTGGAGCAGGTGAGGAAGGGTGTTTCCACTGCATGGATCATCTCTGGCTCAAAGTAATGAATCTAACACTTATCATGAGTTAGGAAACATTCAAAAGAAACTAGCTGGATCTGCCTCAAACCATGTCAGATTTTTCTGCAATGTGATAAGCCTGATCAGGTGTCAGAAGACATGATAACTACAAAGCAGAAACCTTCATCATGCCAAGCTCATTGAGGAGCAGAATATTCACAACTCTCTCATGAGATATACTAATAGCAATGGTTATTTGATTTTTAGTCAATCACCTGTGATTCATCACCATGTGGTGAACATAATCTATGTTTTCCTTGGTAGTGGCAGTTGCAGGATGTCCAGACTAAGGGTCATCTTCAAGAATCCCTTCCCCTTCTATTTTCAGCTATACATTTTTGCACTGTTGATAAAGATGAAGCATCATCCCCTAATATATCAACCATGTCAGCATGAATGTCCTTTGGGTTAAGTTTTATTTCTGCATGTACTTGATAACACTACAATGCCAAATTTTGTTTTCAAGAGATGTTGCTACTGGTTACTTTTGAAGTCATCTTTGAATAGTCAGATGTCAGTTTACATGGAAGGAAACAATACAGTTATTAATAAGAAAAGTTGAAATTAATGCATACAAGATTTCACAGCTCTAGCATCGCTCCTTCATAGTCATCCCACTCAAATTATTTATAATAATTAAAAAAAATAAATAGATAATAAAAATAGCTGAATAAGTAAAATCACTAGGTCATGATTGAACCTATTATAACACCACTCACCTAAAGTGAACAGGAATTGATCTCGTGTGTCCTCATGGCGCACAGTTGATGCAATGTATGCAACTGGTTTTTGACCATTCTCTAAGGTCAAGGATAACAAGGTTTTTAATACTAAGACCAGGGATGGAATGATAGTGGTATCATATACAACATCTGCAAAAGATTTTTCAAAATACAAGGTTAATGTTATGAAACTCGAAGATACATAAAGCTTTTAATAAATAACCTAAAAGAAAATACAGAGTTAATGTGAACATAAGTGAAAGGTTTGTTCAACATTTTGTACCATACTTGTTTACATTTTAAGCACATCATATAAAAGAGTTAGTAATATTCTTAGAAAGAATCATTAATGATCAGAGTGTGTTCTCTGAAAATGCAAAATGATTAATGTATCCCGAATGGCATATCAGAACAAGCATCAGAAGAGAGGGAGTGAATTATTAGAGCATAACAGTAAACAAAACAAAAACAATGTTAGGTCAGTGAGAATTTTCATGTCCAAGAAATTCTGCATATTGTTTTTCATAGAGTCAAAAATTTTTTAACAAATTTCAGGATGTGAAGCATTTGTTTGCTATAATAGTTTTTCTTCAATTATCACTTTATTTTAAATACTAAAAACATAATCAATATAGTATTTTAAGTTAAATTGAAGCATGGCTTTTAGACAGAAGTAAAAAATTTGCAGTTTCTATCACAATTACTAAAACTAGCAAAATGGAAACCAAGTTCAGCCTGGTATAAAAAAAATTATTTCAAGATAAATGACAGTTTCATTGAGGAGGAGTGTATAACCATTCATTCATGGATGATAGAAAAGTGTGACAGACATTCAAAGATAACTTGCTGAAACATGAAAAAACAAAGAGTGCTGCAGTCCAATGTATACTATCACGCATATAGCAATTTTGTCATGGATTGGGGGAGGGGGGGTCACTAAGGTGTGTGTGCACGTGTTAAGAATACCATAAAGGAAATTTAATGATGATAGGAACTATAAAGAAACTGTTGCTAATCAGAAAGAGGCACCTAAAAATTTCAGTACATAATGAGGAAAGAAGGCTTGAGCGTAAAACTCACAAGACAGTTAAGGCAAAATAATTAGAGGAATACACCAAATAATCAACTTGACAAGTTTGTGAAAATGGAGAGAGGAATAAATATCAAGTAGAGATATACAAGGTAGCCAAGAGCAATGAAGTACAGGAAACTGTGATGGGCCATGACTGCTCATGCTTTAAAAGGGACAAAGTGCAAGAGTGAGCCATTACACTGATAAAGTTTTAAAATATTTGGTACTGAAGATGTAATCAAAGAAAAGAATGTTCAATAATTTGTGCCTACAATAATAAACACCTGAATTTGAGAAAAATAATATTATCTAACAAGGAATTTTTAGTAAATTGATCTGACATTTTATCACTTACAAACCTGCAAGCAGCAAAATCAAGGCATATTTTACCACGCCTGCATTTGAGGTGAACAGTTGTGCAAAAAAAAAACAAAAAAAAACAAACAAACAAAAAAAAAAACTGAAGAAACCAAAGCTTATAGCCTTGACTGAAAGTTATTAAATATTAAAACAAAATCACATAAGCAGAGTATTTCAAAGTAGAAATTCAACAATTCATTCATTTTAAGTCTGAACTGATCACAGATATTCTTAAAAATAACCAAAATGGATGCACTCATTGGGTCTGAAAGCATGTGCAGGCATTAGCAACACGGGATCGTTAAACAATAATAATGTTTTTGCAAAAGACATCAAACAGTTATTGATCCGTCCTATTGCCAGTCATCTTAACTATGACAGAAAACTGAATGAGTACAAAGGCAATCTATATTACCTACTCAAACAGTAGCACCAAAATATGTAGTGCCAACCTCGACACCGATATGATCTAGGGGAGTTAACTAGTTTCTATATATGTAGGGAGCGTTTTAAGAGAACAATGCAGATGGAATTGACACGCAGAGTTCAAATTCTAGTTTAAACATTTTATGTTCATATTTTACTAATACTCTAAGGGAAAGGTATAAATCCATTTCTTCTTCCCACCTGCTAAAGGTTAAATAGCAGAGCAGACTGAACTGATTCGTTTTTGGTTGGTAACCATTTTCGACCTTGAGCCACATCTAAACTACACTTAGAAAGTCGCCTTACAGTGAAACCAGTTTTTAGATAAAAAAAATTCATTGCTATGATTGTCTTGCCTGAAAAGAGTATGTGAGAGAGTACTTTAGCAAATCAATCATGTTGCTGTTTATTAAAGCAGGTGAAAATAAATCTTGAAGAGTAATAAAAAGGTAATGCATAGAATAATACCTGCAGCAACAATCACTTCTGGGCAATAGGAACTCAGCAGATTGTCATCAAATGACTCCCAGTCCAACTTAGCAATGCTAATCTTTTCACACTTTTTCAACGTAGCAACATGAGTTACTGAATCTTTCTTCCAGAGTTTGGAATGCAGCTCAAAGTCTGCCAGCTCATTGATGAGTTCCTTGTGGATGGCTTCCTCTTCACTGCCTGGTGGAGTTGTGGGAGACACACAGATTTCAATAATGTCTGTCATGTCGTTTGAGGGATTGTTGTCTGCACTGAGACTCAGTTGACGACGGATTTTCCGCATGATCTTTTCATCATTATGATTGTTGGAGTTGACAGGTGACAACTGAATATCTTTTTGTGTGCTGTTCTGGGTGTCATTGTTTTGATTGTTTGAAATGAAGTTCAGCTCGATGTTCTTAGACAGTAGGTACAGCACTTGAGGATGGCAATCAGTAAAGCAGAAATGTGCTGGGAGGCAGTGCTTGCAGATGACAATCCCAGTCAAGCCAAGACCACTACCCAATTCCAAAATTTTTCTGGAAAAAAAAAAAAAGAAAAAATTAAGTGAAATGAGCTCTAGTCTTGTTCAAGAAACCTAAGGAATTAGATATTTTAAATTTCTCTTGTTTCCTCAAGAAAAAATTAACAAAATCTTTGTTCATTTTCATATTTGGCATTCAACATAGAAAAATGTTACAAGCAAAAATTTGTTGACACAGTTTTCCAATTATTGTAATTAAACAGCTTTAATTTACAAAGAGCTTTACTAAATAGTTTTAGATGGCATATCAACTCTTTATGGGTCATTTAATGCCAAAATATAATTTTCTTGTGAGCTTTAAAGTAATAAAAATATGTTATTCTGCTTTCACAATTGAATACATGGTAAATACTCAGCTTTTGTGCATGTACGTTAGTGTGGATATAATTACTAGAGGCAGTTATTTTATGTTGCAATTTTGTTAAAGTTATATTTTGAAATAGTTTAGGAAATTGTAGGATATATTGATTAATGTCATGAAGTTCTTTCATGCTGGTTGTTTGATTTTGTTTAGTGGCATATCAACCTTTATGGGTTATTTATGTCGCAATCTAAATATTTTGAATGCAATTTTATGGCTTCAACTACAGATAAAATGTATTGTTGGTCAATTTTTCATATAAAAATGTATTTTTTATACTTTCTTAGTGTTTTGTTTATATATATATATATATATATATATATATATATACACACACACAGCCATAAGACATGATCACCAATAACACAGGAAGTCACGCAAACAGAGACTGCTTGGAAGGAAACCCCTAACAATACCAGAAAGAATAATAACAGTGAACTTGAGAACTCTAATTTCCTGAAAAAACATTTTAAGAAAAATATTTCATAAATTTGAACTGGCAGTAACACTAACCATTCAGTCAATGAATGTCAAATATTTCCTGTATACATTTACCAATAATAAGACTATAGTGAATAAAGCTGATATTATAACCAATTAGATATATTAATTTGCAAAAACATTTACTGGTTATGTAAAACAATAGCATTATTAGAAATTCACCATAGCAAAAGTGATAGAAAAAAAAAAAAAAAAAAAATTACAGAAATGACATCAGAAGATACACATCAGAAATTTATTATATCCACAAAGAATAAACTATCACTTTAATTTGTACGTCAGAGTTTTTCTTATAAGTATTTTTATTATAAAATAAAGCACATTATTATTATTATTATTATGCGAGAAGTTTCCAAAATGAAACCAAGTTTACAAAAGAAAACTAAACAGTTACTAAGAAGGAGTGCTGAAAGTTCTTAAAAAAAAAAAAAAAAAAAACTGTTTGCCCAGATTTTGCAAAGTCAGTCAAGCTTAAAATTTTCCAGTACAACCACTATATATAAACATGCTGTTTTGTATTAACCAAATTAACAAATTAAAAAGGTATTGTAGAATATAAAAAATATATAATATATAAAAATTATGAGAAGCTACCGATAAATTATTGGCCTGAACCATTTCACCAAATCTTAGCAAATGACCAAACATCAGAATCTATTCTAGGATCACTTCTTAGGGTGAGAACTTTTCAGCCCATCCTTGTATTTTAGCACACATGAAAATGTATAAAATTTCAGAATGTATTTGTACAAAGCTATGGATCATTGCCCAATCAAAAAATCCAATGAGATGACATTTAAGAGTGAGAAGTCCAAAACCTGACAAATTGGCAATAATCACAAGGAATATATCTTTTATACCAATGGTAAGTGACAAAAGGTATAAATGGAAGGGTTTCAGAAAGAGAACTTTTCTGTGCTGCCTTAAAAAAAAAAAAAAAAAAAAAAAAAAAAAGGCACATTAGGTGGTTCAGGTTTTGTAAAAAAAATTACTTTGCACTCTAAATAAAAGCAAGCTTTGTCAAAAAATGCAAAAGATTTTATTTTCAATTACTTACTTATTCTGAAATACATCAATATTTTCTATTGCCCATTCAGCTAAATGCTGAGCAGCCTAGAATATAAAAAAAATTAAAGAAAACATAAAAATAAAAGGATTAAAAGGAGCTAAACAAAAAAAAAAAAAATAAAAAAATAATGAATACATCAAAAAGTTTCAAATTTTAACAACACAAAATAAAAGTAAACAATTTAAAAAAAAAGGCAATAAGTACATATGCATGGAGATGAGAAGATTAATGCAAGTAGAGAAAATAAAATTTTTAAATGATAAAATAAAATGGTTGTAAAGTAGCCATGAGGGATGTTAAAAATGAATTAATGGTGAAAAAAAAAAAAAGTACTAATTACAGTAATACCTAATAACATTAGCATAAAATTGCAACTTGTCAAAACTCCATCCTTAATTATTTCTGACACTGTCTCTTAACATTTGCATCAATAAAAAGATGAATGACATACAAGGTTTAGGTTTATTTTGTTTTACAACATATCAACCTCAATGGGTTATTTAATACCAACAAAATTTTTAGGATAGGTTTGTATGAATAGAATATATATTCTTTCTAAGAAATCAGTTTCAATAACATATTTTTGTAAAGAGGGTTTTTAATGAGTCAGATGTATTGTTGGCAATATTTTTTTTTCCCCAAAAATATATTGTTTGTAATAACTATTTTCCCATAGCTGGGAACCTAACAGGTGCTACCACCCCAGGTCAGGGTGAACCTGGGAACAGCAATTAAGAGGTAGTCCCATACTCCTCAAAACCTCCTGTTCAGAAGGATGTAATTTATCGTCATACCCAGGATGGCTGTGGAGGATCCCTTACTCCTCTGCAGAGGTGCAGTCAGTGCATTCTGAAGCCACAGCTGACAAAGACATAACATACAAGGAAGTTATCTTGATACATTAGAGGTTTTATAACAAGGGAGGAGAAAGAGAGAGAACCTGTTACAATTTCTCTATTAATTGTATAATAAATGTTAAAATTACATTGACTAAAGCAAGTTTATGTAACATTTACTGCTGTTGTCTACAAACAATCAAAATTCTAGAGTAAATAAATAAATGGAGGAAAATACGGTAATCAATAGAAACATCCCCAACTCCCCACAATAATTCATTTTCTTTAGAACTATTCTAAGAAAGGTGGAAAAAAAATCCTGTGGATTTGTAAAACTTTTCTTCCAGTTTTTAAAATTAAATGAGAAAATTAATAGTTCAAATGAAAATTAAGCTTAAAGTATAAACAAGCAACATTAAATTTGCATCATTTGTAATTGACATATTTTAATGTTTATTACTCCAAATTTGTCCTATAATGCTTGTTTATTTACTATGTAATTTAATGACGATTACATACAAATTATATTCAAGCCCAAAAGCAACTCCCTTTGTCTATTGTCTGCAGTACTTTCAAGTGAAAGTCCAAATTTGCCCAACTCAGACCTGAGAAGATGTCTTTATATGACACAACACACTCATAGTTACATAATGGTTGTTCAGCTATCTCACACCTGGATGTCTTGATGCACCTATGCATATTATTCCATTGCTCTTTATGAATATTAGCATGCACAAGTTAGCTTATAATCCTTTCCAACCTCTGCTTAGTTCTACCTATATAGTTTGATAAAAAAAAAAAAGCTACAGTTCTTTTTTTATGTTGGTTTATTCTTAAATTATATGTTGGTAAGAAAGTAAATTGATAAAAGAAAGATTAGACAAGTGGGTGAGTAAATTGACAGGTAAAGATTTTGCATCTACATTGGTTACATACTGCTTTACACCTACACATTAGGGCACATTGATTTTTCACTAAAAAAAACAAAAAAAAAAACAAAACAACACAACAACATTGCAAGCTGGGTTTTGATGTGATAAGTACCGACACCAAAAATTAGATTCATAGCTTTCAATTTTTGAGCTTTTTGTCTTAAAAATAATCTGAAAAAAAAAAAAAAAAAAAAAAAAGTACAGAAATACCTAATCTCCACGGGTTTTTGCTTACAAACTGGCTTCAAAATTTTACTATTTTAAGAATAAATCCAAATAAAGATATCTTTTGTATTATATACATTGAATGGAAGATATATACAAACCAGAATTTTAATTATGAATCACCAGAAGCAAAATATGCAGTTTTTTGGGTTTTTCGTTTTTTACTGTATTTGATAAGCAAAAACTGTAAAAAAAATTGTAAGATTACAAAAAAGGATACTCAACGAATAAGATTTGTTAGATCATAATAAAAACAAAAAATAGATAACAACATAATACTGTTGGGCACAAACTTCAAGACAAAATGTTCTAAATTCGCATCATTTACTGAGAATTACACTAAAACTACTGCACTGTATAACATATTGCATCATAAAATAGCTAAATAGTTCTCACAATGTTCATTTCATTGTCTCTGAAAATTTGAAAGTTAGTAAAATGAGAGCATACAAGTTGAGAATTCAATGCATATGTTTACTTACTTGCCAAGTGCTCAGTCCAGTTGTTCCTTGTGCCACCAGGTGTACAGATTCCTGAAGACTGACTGTTTTTGAGTATGGCTGAAATATAAATACAGAGACATGTGAAATCAAATTATACTGGAAATATGATGGAGAAAAATGTCATGTTTTCAAATTTAGCCTGTTGTACTAGAAATTAGATGAATTTAAAATAAGTTAAAAAGATTAAGAAGTAAGCCAAAAGATTATTAAATCCTAAGTTTAGGAATTGTTAAAAGATTTTAAGAAATTACTCTGGTTAATTTACAATTTAAAATATTTCTTAGAGAATAAAGTTTAAAGAAGTAATAGATTTTTAAATGACAATGAGGTTTTAAGAGTAGATAGTATTTTACTTACCAGAGAGTAAGTCTTGTAACATAGTGTGTCATCTTCCTCTTCCTTCTGACTGAGTATATCGGTATAAGCCTCATAGACTTCATCACAGATTTCAGCATCACAAGTTTCAAGCTAAAATATCAATGTGAATTGGTCATTACTTGATCTGAGATTAAATGTTTTTAACAGAAATATGCATAACCATAAAACTCTAAACAGCAGCAGGTTAAGAAAACTGCACAATGACTACAACAAATATGAAAAGCAAAAGTTCTTGATGTAAGATCCAATCAAAATTTATAAGGTTAGAAACAAACGTTTTTAAATTTAATTTAGATTACTAGCAGTTTAAAAAAAATTCTAATTCTAGACTCCAAATGACAAATAATTATGACAGAAACAAGCAAATTAAGAGATTAATTTTCTGAAAAAAATATGGCAATATTTAAGAAATTTTGCAACTCCATTGTTTATATTTTTGACATCTATACAATCAAATTGTCACATATAAAAAAGAATTCTGCTTTTTAAATAATTAACAGTAAAAAATATCCACAGAAAGCTAACACTAAACAAAAAACAATAGATTAGCAAACAGTTCTAACTACTTAATGAGATATTCCATTTTCATGGTAACACGAGATATGTTCAATTATTGGTGTTAAGTAATGCCTACCATTACCATAATAACAGAACATGGTAAGTATGATTGACCATACAGGGCGCGATGGATAAATTACACAAAAATGAAAATAACACTGGCATCTCATTTTAACATATTTACCAAAATTAGACAAAAATATCTTGAAATACGAAATAAATTTATTCAATAAAATCGCCATTGGCTTCATCCACAGCCTTCAGATAACCTTGAAATCTCCTGCATGTCTTCTGGACAGTCTCCTTGTTCAAGTTGATGAATGCTACCATAATCCTTGTCTTCAACTCATCTTTGGTATTACAAGGAGTTTTGTTGCTCTCTCACTCAACTTTGCCCCACACAGTCAAGGAGGTTGCAGTCTGGGGAGTTAGGTGGCCAGATGTAAGGGGTGATGTGGACACAGAAATTGTCTGACAGTTATAACTGGGTTCTTCTGCTTATGTGGCATGGCGCACAGTCATCCAACTCTTTCTGAATCCTCTGCACTATCCTCAGATTGTAGGAGGAAAAAAAAAAAAAAAATAAATGATGAGGGTTTTTTTTTCTTTCTTCTTCGATCACCTCAAGGAAATGGATTGCGTGACTCCGTTTCTCAGCCGTTACACTGGACAGTTGTGAAACAGATACCAACTCAGCTGCACCTACTTCAACCTCCTCTTTGTCTGTCTTTCAATTCATACGTCCAACTATTACACGCAGTCCGCTGAATGACTTCCTGACACTTGGTGCTGCTGGCATCCCGCTTTTTATGCTATTCAAGACAGCCAAAATTTGCATGTGTGCAAATATCATCTCGTTTTGGACAAGATAAGCGTGCATAAATTGTGTCTTCAATAGCAGCCATATTTCTTTTTGTCATTACTTTGCAGGCAAGACATGTTCGCCCTCGTTTTGAATTCTTAAATAAATCATGTCTTTCATCACACAGATTGGCACCTAAACACTCCGACATGAATGCTAAGCAGTATAGCATGCAGTCTCCAAATTTTTGGCAGAGTGAATTGCATCATGGTGTCCAACAGAACCTACTATACTGTGCAGTCAACAAACAAACAACATGCATGCATGAAATTAATATAAAATGGTGTCAATTTACCCATCACACCCTGTATATAATGTTACATTGTTGTCCTGTAAAATAAACTGAAAGACCTTAGTTGGAAACCTGCATTAATGAAGTAAATTTAAACAGTAATTGTTATTAAAACAGTAAAAGCACTTAGGACAGTTTACAATTGATTGGCCTAATTGAGTAGATTTAAATTTCATAAACCACTAGATTCTTCATTGATAGTGTTTGGGGGGTCCAGGATGAGTGGTGGAGGGACAAATACAATGAATGATCAGACCAGGCTTTCATGCAAGGAATATCCTTCTTGAACTTCAGTGAACATGTCTACCCAAACAGTTTAAAATCAAAGTTTTCATTCCTCTAGTCAAGTTTGTCCTGTTATTTGACCTACAGCTAGAGCGCGAATAGATGGAGTCAAACCTTTCCCAAGGGCATTAGTGCAAAGTGAATGAAACCCACTCAAGCAGCTCCTTCCCACAAATTGCTTTCTGGAACAGACACCCAAGAGGATGCCTTTTCAATCATTACAATCTTAACCTGTTCAAGTATATAGTTAACTGTTATCTACATATCTGCCTAAACCGTGCCTCTTACTTTATAACCCTGTACCTTGAATGGCTCCTGGGCTTTGTACAGGGTGAACATCATTGTATTAAAAAAAAAAAAAAAAAACCAGACCTGATCAGAATTTGTACATGGCTCACCAATTCCACATTTCATGTTGATAACCATTGTGCCACCCAAACATTCAGTTATACAATAGAGATTAAAATGTACATCACTAGACTAGACAAGAGAAAGTTTATTTTGAAAATTAAATGGTGTTATAATTTAAAACTAATAGTTTTGAGATCCAAACTTTGAATTGAGTAATGTATCCAACAATAAAGAAAGGAAGGAATAGAAAGCATAACTTACTTTATGCACAAAGTGTTTCATAAAGCTTCTTTGGTAGCTTAGAGATGGTGGGTACTTTTCACACAGAGGGCTTGTGACTGTGGCAGTCAGAACTTTGCGTTGGGTGTCAGGTCCTACTTCAGAGCCTTCAAATTGATAATTCTGTAGTAGAAACAATAAAACAAACATGTAGAGGTGTATAAAGTTGACGATCCCTCAATGTTGAGGCAGAGGGAAATCAAAAGCAAAATTAAAGAGAAAAAGTCTAAATGCAAAGAGAAAAAGGAAAAGACTGCCAGGTTTAATGTAAAGCTGGTTAAAGTAGAGGTCACAGTTTAACAAACTAGAGGTGTTAAGTGGAGAAAAACTAAGTTCTTTTGCTTTGGGGACATTTTCATCTTTGAAATGATATCCTAGTCTTGTTGATAATACATACTATAAGAATACTACAATGCAGTGGTTAATAATCTAGCAAGTTAGTGTGATACCGAAGGAGACTATACAAAAGATTACCATGTACGCATGTTGTCTTAGTTCAACATAACCTTTATCTGCTTTATTTGTTGTACTCTATTTGATTCATATGGAACAATCAAATCATTTTTTTAAATTTCATGTAGAGTTGGAAAGATGAAATAGTATCTGGAGTATTAACATTATTTACATGTCTATTATTAATACATTCAGGAAGACTAGCTGATTATTTTCTTCTTTCATTGTGAACTAGATTGAAAGTCTTATTGAGTTCACATGATCCACTAGTATTTGTACAACTTCCTGGTGAGACCTGAATATGAGGGTATCATTTAAATATCTCAGTCATAGTGTTAGTTTTAATGGTGCTGTTCCTAAAGCCATCTTGAAGTATTCCATATTCCCCATTACTGGTGACTATAGTGAACCTATACCCACACCTTCCTCCTGTCAGATTCTAGTTGCAAGAATGTTGTGCATGCATACATCAACATTTCCATCAGATTATCTATTTGAATGTTGGTACCATTCTCCAACAGATGGTTTGATTCCAATCAGTTTCAAACTACTATCAATTATGATAACAAACTGCATGTAAATAATGTTAAATCATCCAAGAAATTAAAATGGAAAATATCTGGAGTAGTATTAAATGTCAAGAATAATACCAACTGCAGACATCAGTTATTTATAAATGAAATTGTGGGAAGACTAATGCATTCCACCTTAAATTATACCATTTTAAAGATATCAAAGATTAAGGAACATTCTTTTAAGTTCTCTTACCACATTAGGGTTAGAAATGCATTTTTTTTTATAAAGGAAAGGTAATGTTTTATGATGAAGCCAGAAAACATTGCATTTTGATAACATGATAATCCGCTTTTTGAAAATTAATGCAAAAATCAATATAGAACATTGTTTTAAATTCCAGGAATGCAAATATTGTAATTTTCTTGATATTTCAAAACAGAGAAAGAAAGTTATCTAATATTTATTATCTATAGAAAAGACAATCATTTGAAATCACTTTTTTGTATGTGTTCAATTACAATGCACTCAAACAAGCTATGTAAAAAAAAATTGTTCATATTTTATTTACTTATTTTTTAAAAAGATTCATTTTTTAACTGAAAAATTCAGACAAAAATATGAATACATATTTTCAATTTTTTTCCTAAAAATTTTTTAGACTAAAATGACAAAAACTCCTTGTTGCACAGGTAGTTAAAAGATAAAAATTCAGATGCTTGCAGAGAATGAAGAGCTACACTGACACTGATGTTTTGCTACTGCCTACCAACAGTCAGGACTTCAAAACAAAACCAGTAGCTCTTTTGACCACCAAATATACTGCAATGTGGTAAAGTTTACTACCACATTGTAACTAAATTATAAAGTTCAAGGCAGCTGTTAATTCAGATTTTTTGCTAAGTCAAGGTTTTTATATGTAAAAATAGTAAAATAATTATTTACAACCAAATCATTAACTTTTTTTTCCGCTTCCATATTCATTTTGTATGCAAAAATAAAAACTCCTCATCCCAGAAATTCTGTTCATTTTGATACAGAATTTTTTTTTTCAATAGTTTAAAGTTGAAGATCAAAATCTACCGTTAAAATGACATTTAAAACAATTTAATTAATTCTAGAATTAATGTAGCTTATTAGTCTTCAAGGTTTTTAAATGATTTTTAGATCTAATTTAATAATGCAACTTATTTTAAAACCAGAAAACAAAGGCTCTTAACACTTGCTTTTATTAATAGTAAAAAAAAAATAAAAAAAAGTTTAAATATTTATGATCTACAAATTGCTATTAATGTTGCCAAATATGCTTTTTACATGATTTACACTACAGTTACAGTACACTATTGTCCTCACCTTTGTTATCATAATAACAATGATGAGGACAATAGTCCTAGTGTAAAAATAATAACTTCTAATCCTAGAAATGTCAAATTACCTATGATTTTTAAAACCAAATATTTGAAAATGATGTTAAGTTGAAGAACTCCCTCTGAAACGTAAGTTACAAAAATAAAAATGGGGATAAGTAGTTGAAATAATTATTTTCACACTGAACTGAATAAAATTATTTGTCTGAATTTCTGGGATGAGGAGTTATTTTATTTACATTCGGACTATTGTCCTCATCACAAAGTTTCGGCCGTTGTGTCCTCTGGCCTTCATCAGGTGTTACGATCCGGGTAACCTACAGGAATTCTGAACTGAACCCTTTAAATCTACGGGGGGGCTTTACACTGTTTCCGTTTCACTGTCCATGTTCTAGGGATATCTCTTGTTTAGTTATTTTTAAATGCTCAGTTATTTCTCGCCCCCTGTTTCCACCAAGTTCAAGTATAGTACACTGTCTGTACACACTGCTCGGCCCAGGTATTGAACTCACAATTACTGTCACTAAATTCACGAATCCACTAGGTTTTATTGCTTATTGAAAAAAAAAACAAAGACAAGAGCAGATGACTAATAAATTAGGAAAAAAAAAATTAAAATCGACTAATTCTTTAATCTTTAATTATTTTTTCCTGACTTATTTTGTTGTTTGAGTCTGACAATATTCTTGACTTGACGAACATAAAGAAAGTAGATTTAGTAAATAAAGTACTTAGCTCAGTGGAAAACTTCTGCACATTTAGTACATAAATCCTGAAAAAATTGCGTGCTAATTGGAATTCTATCATCAGTTGATAAGTTATTGATACGTTTTTAAGATTTTTCTATAATGAAGAAATGTATGTTCTAACAAAAAATATACAGCATTTTGTGATTTATTCTAAATAAACAAAATTCATAATTTAGTTTAACATTCGGATGCAAACTGTATCATTACATATAGAAAAGAAAAATAAGTTTGTTAAAGAAAAATTGAACGACGACTTTTTTATTTTTTATTTTAAGCATTTAAATTTTTAAACAAAATGAATATTCAATTTAAGATCAGCTTTAGTTTTTAATTAAATCTAATTGACAGTATTTTGACAGCATTTCAAATTGTTGTCGCTGACAAAGTACCCAAATTATTGCATTAATTTATTTTAAAAATTCTTACAAAACAGAATAAATAAATATAAACACGGAGTAATCAATCCCCCATTTTAAGACCATTTTGTTTGTGACTAATTGAACGATGCGAAATCAGTGGCGAAAAAGACCGAACCATTTTAAAAAAAATGTAAAATAAAATTCTGTAAAAAAGAAAAAAAATAAACTTCCAGGAGTTATTTAGATTTGGATATTTTATAATATAAAAATAAACTGAAAGAGAAGAATTATAAACCAGATATTATTTTTTTTATTATCCTAAAAACGAATGCAGTAGTAGCAAGCCTAGTAAACAACAAGACAAAGTAGTACATATGGATGTTGGTGGTGATGTTGTTGATGTGGTAGTGGTAAGAGAAGACATTTTATATAGTAACCGAAAGAATCATTGTTATCAAATGCCCGGCATGAATTTAAGATTTGTTTCAGATTAACAACTTACGCCCCATTTCATCCTCCGTATAGGCACCATCTCAAAGAATTGAGTTGCAGTCTCCTCTAGAAGTTTATCTTCTAAGGAACTGCCACTCACGGACGCCGCCATCTTTTTCGTGTTGAGTGTGATCTTGCTTTCAATTGGTCAGATTATTAAACCTGTCTTTCATTCAACCAATCACAGTGTCCGATACAAATGCTACCTTCTGTTAGTTATTCCGGCGGCGGAGACGGCGTGTAAGCAACACTTCAAGCGTTAGTTTTTTTTATTATAATGTAAGTTTTTCTGTCGGCTTCTAGCAAGCAATTTTTTCATTAATAATTGTCTGTTGTAAATCGCCTTTTATTGGTTATATGATTTCGATGTATTCTAAATATAAGCTAGTGACAATACGCGCTTAAAATTCGCCTGCAAAATCTCGAATGTGTAAAAAGGCCCCTTTCGATATGGTGGTTAGGTACAACACGTGAAGACGAGACCGGCTTTTTTTATTCCAATGTTTTCAAATAAGTAATTAAAAGTATTCATTATGTACAGTGGCGTAGTTCATTACTTATGCTTCATATATACTCTTGTATCTGTTTGGTTTAAGTCTGCATTCTGGTATGTTTTGCATTGTTTAAAACTTACCTTTTTTTAAGCTTTTTACCCCTAAAGTAAAAAGTTTAAGGTTAATTCGCACACTAAATAAAGAGAAATCTCCTTTCGAATCGGTTTTTATAGTAATTTCGTCTTTTTATTTACTTTTAGACTTTAATTTTCTTAAATAATCTGATCAAATATGTGTAGATCGGTAATTTATCACTCACTGAGTTCAGAAGATTAACGACTTCGTCTGTTCTGTTTGTAACTGTGTCAAAACAAAACCTATATTTGGGAGGCTAAGAAACCATATAATTGTTTTTTGTTTAATATTAAATTATTTCCAAGAAAAGAAAATACGAAAAATATAGTTTTGCTCTGTAACTTTCATTTTATTTTTAATCGATTTAAAGTTATGACAACTTGAGTTATCCCGAATAGTTGCTAAAGAGTGGAGCCATTTTTCCCCCTAAAATTCTATTTAGTTTTATATTAAATAAGAAATTCAAAGAAAAAGAAAAAAACCGTTAAAAAATGGATATTTTTTTTTCATTTACTTAATATATGTTCGAAAGTTTTTCTTTTGTTTGTTTTTTTTAATATTAGAATTAAATTTTATTAATTTTTTCCACAATAGCCGTAATTTCCTAAGAACATTATTTCCCCTTATTTGTTTCCTCTTAAATTGAATGTCCATTATTATTATTCGTAATATTAGTTAAGAAATGTTCTGTGTATTTTCTCGCTAAGAATTAATAACCATCTTATGTTGAATGTAAAAATATATACGTTGATTTAATTAAAGGCTTCATTAGGTTTCATTTAAAATTTTTGTATTTTATAAACATTTTTTTGTTGTTAAAATCATGTTTTTGAAGATTTTTTTTAGACTCGTTTATTTTTAAAAAATGAATACATTTATTTTATTTGTTTTTTTTTATTCTAATGTTGTTCTGTAGTTGTATCAAATTTTACAAGGCAAATTTTAATATTTGAAGGAACGAGAAGATTGTATAGCACTTCTTGTTCTAGTGGAGGATAGTATGGTTCTTGTTAGAAAATTGAAAATTTAGATCAGTTGTTCGTGGATAGCTAGCATTTTAGTTTATAATAGGGACAGTATTTTTTTAATATTCATCTGCCTTGAAAACATGCCTCTAAAGTACATCTGGAGACAAGTCATCATTTCACCCTCTCAAAAAATATGCCTACATTAAGTAAGAAGACGCTTTAAAACCTCGTATTAACATATTAAGGAACCGATAACTATAACAAAAGCTATATTTAAAGACTGAAAATTTAAACTTGTCTGTTTTTAGTATATTTTTATCTTCAATTTTAAATAGAGGAAAAGAAAATGAAAATAAAAAAAAAAAATTACAAATAAAATCACCAGGCAACTTTTGGATGTTTACATATGACTTTCTATTGGATACATTGAGAAAGTGAATGAGGGAATTCTTTTAGTTTTAACAACTGTCTTGAAGTTCATTCACTGGTAGTTAATTTTATATCATTGTAGCATTGGATGGTTACAAGAGTGCCACTATTATGCTTACACCCTCCTTCAAAATGCTGCATTTACTGTAGGTTAGCATATAGGAAAATGTATTGCATTACTATTTTTGTTTCATATTCTAGTTAAAATCAAGTAAAAGTTCTATCAATGAGAAATGCATGGACTAATCATTTATATGATTGCAAAGTTTATGTTGAATCAAAATTTCAAAGACTCAAAATCTTTTGCATGAGATCACTACAGACTTATATCCTGTTTTAATATTATCGGTATTTGAATTTGTATTAAATTAACACCTTTATTAATGTTGGTTCTCTTGATTGAAAAACCAAAGTTTCCAGATGTTGGAGATACAGAGGCTACTAGTTTTGTTTTGATTGCCTTGGCTGTTGGTAACATGTAGCAAAACATCAAAAGTCTCCAAAAACAGACTTAAACATAATAATTCCATAATTTGTCTGATTTATTATTTTTTTATTAAGGAAATACAAGTGTATAATAAAGAAAGAAAAAAAAACAATTTGAAAGTGGTGGAATACTTTTGACACTATCTATACCTACATTAATATTTGAATAAATGCAATTTCTAAATGCCACTACTACCTTTAAAAACAGTAGATAGTGTCAAGTTAGGCAGACTTTTTTTTTTACCCACTTTAGGGAATTACTGTTAGCATTTGTTCTAAGATAAGTGTAACAAAATAGATATTTAAATCATGTTTGATATAAGGTCAAATTCATGAACTATTTGTTGTGGATGTTGTAGAAAATGTGAGCTATGCATTTTTTTATACTCTGCAAATCTGTTAAAGTTCTCAGAATATATCTGTAGAGAAGATAAGTTGAAAATACTCTGCAAATCTATAGAAAAAAATGTGACATGGAAACTTAGTCTATTAAGCATTATTTTCCAAGATACTCTTGTCACTGGATACATTTTTTTTCAACATGCAATATATATTAGTCTATAAAATAGTTTTATTTTGCCATGTTACTTTTTGGTTTTAATCATTTCACCCCAAGCAAGACAACAAAGCTACTAAGATGCCTGTGGTTACTGATTGTGAAAGACTATAAGAAAAAAAACATTAATAAGAACAGTAATTAAGACAGGAGATAATGATTGACATTGTATTTAAATTTTTGAAGATCAAGTTTGACTGAAAAGCAAAAAGCTGGAAGAGAGTTCCACATGTGAGAAAAGAAACTATTAGTATATAATATAGAACTTACATCTAACCATTTCAGCTGTAAAATGATGAGATCTTGCTGTCAATCTAGAACTGTGCTTAAATTGCAATACAACAGACTCCTGAAAGACTTGAACCTGAAGGAAAACTATATGGACAGTGCCAACAGAACCAAGCAGAATTGTAATAGATGCTGGCAGCCTTAGACAATTTCCACTCTGAAACCACACACTTTATCCAGCATTGAATCCATTGAAGGAAGCATTCCTGGAATTCCTTTCTTTTCTTTTTTTGCATGGCGAGCAGCCTGCTGCCTCATTGCATTCTCTTGGATTTATTTTCTTTCTGGAAAGAGAGGAAAGGTTGCAAGGAGCAAGATCTAGGGAATATGGTTGTTGTCTGCCGCTCACTTTCTGAGCGACGGTTCGGTTTAACTCTCTGTCTACGGATGGAGAGGAACCCTAAAGAGCTATGCCAAGGGCGTAGTCTCCTTCGGGAGGTAAAACCGCCCCTGAACCGGTTTATACGGGTTCAAATGGGCTATTTTTTTTAGCCAAATGGCTCGGAAAGCCCACGTTAAAAAGGCCTTGTGCCACATGACGCCCTCGTGGGGGGACGACTAAATATAGTCTGGCCTGGGGAATGTTGTACTTGGCCAAAAAAGCTTGTGTAGCTGTGCTAAATGGGCAGGTGTTTTGCACTGGTGGAGTTGCCACTCACCAGGCACGTAATTCTGTCATTTTCCAATGAACAACATGCTGCAACATGTCACAATAATACTCCTTATTTACTGTCTGACCAGGTGAAATATACTCATGATGAACAATTACCTTGTGGTTGAAGAAAACTGTCAACAGTGTCTTTAAATTGCTTTGACTCCTTTGTGCTTTTTTCAACCTCAGTTTCGGGGTCATGGCTATAGACCCATGATTTGTCAACTTGTTTTTCAAAAAGTTTTCGGTGGTGCAGTGAAACCACACTTTCCTTCCAAGCACTGCTATAAACAATGGAAATTAACTATCTGGCATGATTTACTGAAGTTCATATTGCGAATTACAGAGAAGAGATCCATTTTGTGACTAGTAAACATGAAAAAATAGCTTTGGCAAGTCAGCTGAATGTTGGTTCCAATTTGTTTATTGTAGGGCAAGAGGGACACCAGTCCGTGAAAAGAAGAAGCCAAGCAGTGGTAGTGCTGGAGGGGTTGGAGGAGGAGGAGGAGGGGCGGCGGCGGTGGAGGAGGAGGGGTGGCGGTGGCGGCGGCGGCAACACTGGTGGTGGCACTACAGTGATGGGGCCAACAGAACGAGGCAGAGACAAGAAACGGCGAAGTGTCTCTTCCAGTAGCACCAGTAGCAGTGGAAGTTCTGGAAGCTCAAGGTAAATTATTAATTTTTATTATTACACAGCTGTTTGAGGTTTCCTATAGCCCCACTGAACTTAAAGTCAATTCAGGTTTGCCATGGTAAAAGTTTTCTATCCCAAATAAAAATCATCACAAAGTCATTTTCTCACCGCTTATTTTCTCTGGATTTTCATACTTTTATAGGGGTAAAATATTGAAAAATGACTGTTTTATCATCATCTACACAAGTATCAAGGAAACTTGATCTGAACCCCATGAAACTAGGTATTTTCTGAAAGCAAAGGATATATTCTTTCATTTAAAAATAAAATTGGCTGGTGTAAATGACTTATTTCAGGGGGTAAAATGTGAAAACATAGTGAAAATTTTGCATTTTTTCTAGTACAAAACAAAAAATTTCCCCATTAATGGAAAATTAACCTTTTTTTTTTTTTTTTTTTTTTTTTTTTTAAATCAGAAAGCCTAAATAATCATAATCAAACTATTTCAGGCATAAAATTGAGAGTTTTGAAGGAAATCAACATTCCTAGGTGGTCAAAATGCAACAAAGTCCATTGGTAATTTTCAATTATATGACTGTCAGGGGTTAAAAAAATTGACATCTGGCCACAGAAATCTTTAGTAAAAGGCAAAAGATTTATCTACAATTCCTGACCACCAGAAACCAAAAGTAAAATTAAGCCAAATTGACTTTTACATGTCTGGGTCAAAGGTCAATCAGCCAGCCAGCAATAAACGTTTAGAACAAGTTGTCATCAGCTTGTAATAAAACCTACCACTCCCAGATAAGAGCAAAGAGTGAGGAAAAAAAAGAAAAAAGGTTCAACATTGGTAGGGCTTGATATAAGTTTGTTTGTTTGTTTTTTTTTTTAAACCTATGTTTGAACAATGGCTTGATGTGTTTTGTTTTTAACACCTTGTGATCCGGTAATGACAACAACAGTTAGCAGGCGACATTGTTTTTTTCACCGCATGTCTTTTGTATTTCCCATTGCTGGGCCATTTTATTCAATGATGTTCATGCCAAATAAAGGAGAAAGGGATGAAGTTTGAATGATATTACTTTGAAGTGAAAATAAATATTTTTCCATGAAAAAAGGGAGATTTTTCTCAGAAAATTGGGCATAATTTCTTAATGCTAACTGCCAAGTGACATTTTCCACAGCCAAATCAAAGATTAATTATCAGTGAATAATTCCATGTGCAAAGAATAGCCATCTGGATCGTATAACGTCGGCCAAAAAGGTCCAGAAGTTTACTGATTGATCGAAAACTTGTTGCGCATAATTGTGTTTTTCATGGTCAGTTTCCATTATTTCATCTTGTCATTTTCGGACAGCCAAATCATCAAGGATTCAGGAAAACAGTTTGGCACAGGTTTGCTTTAAGAACTTTACGTTCTATGAGGTGTTTAAAATGTTACTGATGAATGCGATTTTTCACCGAATACTTCGTTTACGTGCCATGTTGAATTTTCCTATATGACAAAAATAAGCATTTTCAACAGCCATGATTATCATCATCATTTTTTAATATTAGAAATATTTTTGATTCCTCCACCCCATTTTAAAAAAAAATTTTCCTTTTTGAAATTGCCTTCTTGATTTTATAAAATTAAACCCTTTGCATTATGTGCCATACTCGGTACAACAATTTATTGAGTCCTTTTCTACAGCTTAACAATCAATCCTTTGCAGGTTATTTAAAGCCATATTTTTAGATTGTTAGATTTTTTTTTTTTTTTTTTTAAATAGTAATGATTTAGTGATACAGGTCTTGCTAATTAACCCATAGCTGAGGGAATAAAAGGGTGATTCATACCTTTCCCAGGTGTGTTTGTACATGAGTGAATGTAATGAATGCAAGTGGAATTCAAACTCAATTCTCTAATTTTTCATTCCAAGCTATTATCCATTACACCACCTGCAAATCCAAGTTTACAGCACCTGGTATTCCCCAGCAAAATGCAACCAGATGCCCCACTCAGTGGATTTTTTTTTTTTTTTAAACAAAACTGCTATTTGAATAAGAAACTACATGGGTGTAAAGTTTGATGAACAAAAGTTTGAACCAAGATGAAATGACAAATTATCTTTCTGGGGTTCACCAAAATTTACTTTTATTACTTTTTTGTGGCTGGCTGAATGCTTCAGATTAAAGCAAAAACAAAGAAAATACATTAAGGAATATAAGTCTTGAAGCATTGGGTGATTCTTACTCAAAGCTATTGAAATTAGTTCTTCAATAACTTGAAGATATTGGTTTAAAAATACAGTGATTGTTCTCGATGACCAAATTCTAAATGGCCATCTTCCTGCCAAGTCATCTACAATCTAATATAGTGTGAATTAGATTCAATGATAGTAGTTTTTTTTTTTTTTTAAATAATTATTTAGTTGTGCTATTTCGTATTTCACTTGGTAAGTACTATTCTCATGGAACTCTGGAAAAAAAAATATATGTAAAATTAAATTTTTTAATTCTTGGTTAGTAACTTTTGATGTCAAGCACTTATTATTATTGAAATAAAATAATTATTATTATCATTAAAATAAAATACATTGAAAAGGAATTGAGTCAATTCATTTTTATTTTTATGGATTAAAAGCCTAAGGTATTAAAAGTTTATAAATTAAAACTTAGCAGAGCAACAATTTATGTTGGTATTTTCAAGAGACTAACATTTTATTATTTTGGAATCTAAAAACCTTTTTATCTTTGATTATTTCTCAGTGGCAGCAGCAGTACATCTCGTAGCCGATCCCGGTCATCATCCTCATCGACCAGTGGCAGTAGTTCATCTGGAAGTAGCAGCAGCACATCCAGTAGTAGTAGTGTCAGCAGCTCTCGTTCATCAAGCTCTTCTTCCAGTCGATCTTCACACAGTCGTTCTTCTGCAGTGGGCCGTGGGGCTAGTAGTAGACATAAGTCTGTGTAAGCATGCCATACTTCTTAACCTTTGCAGCATTGATATAGAGAAACCAAATAATAATTTAAAAAAAAAAAAAAACCTCTAAATGATGGTAGGATTTTATATCCTCTTATAACAAAACCTTTGTGAATTAGTCAAAATGGTTGGTTTTAATTGGTAGAAAAATGAATTTCATTTTTTATGTGAACAATTCTGTTACTAAATAAAATATGGACTTTTGTGTCTGCAATAAAATGTAGTATGAAAAGGATGGTTTTCCCATGACTGCATTTTAACTATCTTTACTCTTCGGCAATGTTTGTTTTTAAAAAGTGATTATTAGGATTGTAACAAAACCTAAACATGATCACAGTAAATTTATACATTTTTTTTCTTGTGAATTTACAAAAATAATTTTATATTTACAACATTCTAAAAACTAATACAATTAGAACTAATGTGATGCAATATTTATCATTTACCAATTTATAAAGAAATAAATGTGAAAACAATTTTTATTTATAAAAAAATACTAAATGTTAACCAACTATAAGGAAATCCTTATTTACTATAATATAAAGTTTGAATCAAGTGGCAATTAGCTGACGTTTTGCCAGCCATTCCAATAAATAAGTGTGCAAATAAACAATCAAATAGTGTTTTAATATTTTTGTTGTAAATTCTCAAGAACCAAGAAAATATAAATTCACTTTCATCGTATGTTTAGGTTTTATTACAATTGTAATCCTTGCTTTTTAAAATGATAAACATTGCCAAAGAAGAGTGAAGGTAGTTTTAAAAAAAAAAAAAGTGTTGTCATGGGGAAAGGTGTCCTTTTGACACTACGTCTTATTGCAGGCATATTTGTTCATGTTTGACAAAATGTGTATGTAATCATTGTTCATTTGTTAATGTAATATTTAGAAGTGTATTTTTTGTTTCTGCTCATGTAGTATCATTTATTTTGGAAATGACCTGGCTTTGTGTTAGGGCTTCAAATTTCTGTGGCTGGCTGAATGCTTCAGATTAAAACAAACAAAAAAAATACATTAAGGAATATAAATTTTGAAGCATTAGGTGATTCTTATTCAAAACTACCTAAAATTAGTGTTTAGCACTGCATAAATCAGGGTTCACAGCCAACTCTGATATGGGTGGATTCATGTGACACTATGTACAACCACATAGAAGATGTTTTATTTTGATCTTGAGTTTCTGCTTTATAGGCAGCAGATGATGGTACTTGAAGTCTGGTCTTCTTATCGGCATCCACTTTGAACAAAAGGGAATGGGGAAATAAAGGAGTAGATGGAAAGTTTTTGGAGGTCAAGTGACAACAAACCAGATATTGTTTCTGGCTGCTGATCTATATTAAGTCATGTTTGTGATTGGATGAACTCTGTTCTTGTCTACCCTTAGCAAGTGATGGACTTTTCCATTGCATAGTTCCAGTTCCAGCAATTCATATTGCCAGCTATATGTTTGGGTGTGTAGATGGGTGAGGGCTTGGTAAGGAGGTGAGCTGATCTATGAGGTTAACATAGTTGTCCCAAGTGTCACTTACCTATTCACTCAGGTGAAACTCTGAATAAAGTTCCTTTCCCAGCTTATTGGTGTACACTAATGAGAATGGAATGTAATGTGGGGGAATCCTTGGCTGGTTCAGTGAAAAGCTTGGGTGAGGGTCTCATGTTTACACTGAAGTGTTAATCCTGAATTTGCTTCATGGGTCATGCCAATGAAAGCCAATCCTAGTAAAATTGTGCTATTTTTGCTAAAAGATAATTTCATTAAATAATTGGGAAGGGATGTGCTTTGTGGTGACACAGAATGAGAAATCTGGGAGCCTAGTTTGAATTCCAGTCAGGTTTGTTGCATTCACTAGTGCATAAATACCTGTGGGGAAAGGTATGGATCCCCCCCCCTCTAAAAAAAAAAAAAAAAAAAGTTATTGGTTGAATAGCACAACAGAATGACTCCTATAGCCTGGGTTGGCAACCAGTCTACCACAGAAAGAAATGGCTGCCTACTGCAGGAAAAGCCTCTGCCTAGTCAGTCATAAATCAAGGGAGACATTATCATCCAACTGTGTATTTAATCATTTTATTTCTAATACGAAGTTTGTATAAATTAGGAGACTACCTAGTTTTGTATTCGTGTTTACATTGTGTATATGAACAGTAATTGATAATTGGCACTGATTTGTTTACTTCAGATCTCCTCGGAGGAAAAAGCAGCGAAGTCCCACTCCAAAGACTGCCAAAGTCCACATTGGTAAATTGACTCGCAATGTTACTAAAGAACACATAACTGAGATTTTCTCTGTTTATGGCAGCATCAGGCACATAGAAATGCCAACGGATAGAATTCATCCCAACTTTTCTCGTGGTTTTGCTTATGTTGAATATGAGAATTCAGCAGAAGCTGAAAAAGCTATAAAATATATGGATGGAGGTATGTTGTGTTTTTTTTTTTTTTTTTAACTTTAGATAGATGTAGATCAGTAGTTCTTAACTGGGGTCCATGTGGCCTTGGGAGTTGCACACAAAACATAGCTAATTGGGGGTTCATAGTCCAATTTCCCTTTAGGATGGTTGTTAGAATTGGAATTTCTACAGTAATCTACATCATATTAAAATACTAAAAATAGGAAGACAACTCTAAAACGACTTCAAGCGATGTAAGTTAGTGTCCCTTTTATTATACCGGATGCTTTGGTCATAAAAGTTGAATAAAAACTGGGAAAGATATATAAAGGAAGGATTATATATATATATATATATATATATATGTGTGTGTGTATTGGGGCAGCAGATCATTATTCAAAACATTGTTAAATATAACAGACAATGAAAGTCTGTTTGATCATGAGCCGTTCTAAGCTTCGTATAGTCACTTTAGGAGAAAATAACAACAAAAACTGTCCGTTTGATTTTTTTTTTTTTTTTTTATTATGCTACTCCTCAATCTAAGCATTCAGTTCACATGAGCCATCATCAGAGTGGTTATATAGACATTACAAAAGAGATGTTCACTATCAAATTTGACATCCTGTTATGTTTACATAAAAGTTTGCTATGTGGCAATGACGGTTGAGGAATAGCCGACACAGGTCATAAATTTGTGATGCCATTATCAACAAAACCATGTTTTTAAATGTATTGTAATATGTTGTGACTAGTTTGAAAAGTAATTTTGTTGAGTGTGGGTTGCTTTGTTTTAATGTAGATGACCTCCAATATTTTAAAGTTCTTTTTGGTGTGTGTATGTGTGAATATTGTGTTATCAACTAATATCTGTTTAATATAATGTACATGGCTATGTTTTTCTAAGAAATGTTGTTTAATGGAACGAAAATCAGAAAGGTAATGGGTAAGTCTATGGGAGAGCGTGAGCCGAAAGCTTAGATTGAGGAACAGCATAATAAAAAAAAAAATGTCCAAATGTTGGACAGTTTTTATCTTTTTCTCCCACAACTAAAGCCACTATATGAAACTTAGAACGTGTCATGATCAAACGTAATAGACATTAATTGTCTGTTATATTTAACAATATATGTTTGAAATATATATATATATATATAATCGGAAAATTATATAAAGATTATAATTTATTATATTAATAATATTAATTTTAAATATTAATATCCTAATATACTCGTTGTGAAAGGGTGTGATCTCCGACTATCATTGACATTGATGGGGCTGAATATAAAAAAAAAACTTGCAGGGCAGCATCATTTAAGAGTAAAAGTGCTTCATGGGTAAAAAAGGTTGAGAACAACTGATGTAAATAGTTGTGCAATGGTAAAAGTGGATGTTAATTGTATCATGTTCAGTTAGATATACATGAATTACAAAGTTTGCTTGTAAGTAATCATAAATTTAATGCTATTTTAAATGATTACCTGCCAAATTGATTTATAGTGCAGTTATGTATATAAAAGGATTGATAGAAATGTGCATGCCAAATATGACAGAGCAATTTTTTATTATCATTCATTTTCAAAATCAGTCATTATTTAATTTTAGTATGACTGAATGCTTATGTGGTTAAAGACCAAAGCCAATTTCTGAAATTGGCTTAAATCTTTTCACATTCTAATTTACTTATTATTTGAAATGCCTTTCTACTTGGAAATTGGAAAATTGTAATGAAAATAACTGCACTTTTAATGTGAGTATTTGAATATATCTGAGTAAATGTTTTAACTCCTGTTGGTACACATGTTAATATCTCTTATACTGAAATTATAATACACTGTTTCTAAGGGCATCAAAAGAGAACTGAGTGTAATTAATGAGGAAAATATTAGCTTCATATTTACGATTGTCTTTCTTTATCAGTGTTGTATTTATCTTTTCAAAGAAAACTGTTTTGTTTTCAAAATAGGATTTCAACATCAAAAGTGAAGGAATAAATAGATAGCTTTTCTATACCCTGCTGAAGAGTTAGGTACATTATATAAAGTTGACATTGTCTACAAAATACAAATAACTAGAAAACTGATAATTTTTAATTTTCATAGTATAATTAATATTATAATATGGAGGTCCTGAAAAGTTTTGCTTAACCAAGAGGTTCTTCCAAAAAAGTTGTTTGGTCAGATTTAGGGCCAGGATCTTTTTTAGCATAACTTTTTGTAATATCAATTGTAATATTGTTTTGACTTTTGTTTTCAAAATGGCAGGATTTTGTTGGTACTCTTGTCTAAGTTTTATCATTGTACAGTCCTCTTTGTAAGAGGACAAAAGTAATATGTTGCCAAATGAACCAGTGCATTACAAGCTGCATGCTTCAAATTGAAGATTCAGCACTAAAAAGAAAATCTTTTGAAACCACTCGGTATGTCTTCATAAAATCCGTTGTTTCTTTTCCATATTTTCTGTTAAGCAATTTTTGCTAGTCTTGCTTGAATATTTTTATTTTACTTTTATTATTTTCAGCCCAAATTGATGGTCAGGAGATCACAGCTGCTGCTGTATTAGCCCCACGACCTACCCGAGTGATACCACGTCGTAGTCCACTCCGCAGACCTCTTCCAAGATGGCGGGCTTCTCCACCCAGATTCAGAGACAGACGCCGGTTAGTAACATCTGTGTTTTTGTCTGTTTATTTATATGAGTGCTGAAATTATTTTGAAACCTTTCACTTATGGTGAGCATGAACATCACAGTATAATGTTTGTATGCCTGTACAAAATAATTATCTGATTATTTTTTTCTTTTTTTTTTCTTTCCGTTACTTCCAAAATATGATTTTGTGTGATTTGCATTTCTCAGTCTTGTCTCGAGTATGGAGCACATAATGAGGATCAAATTCATAACACCATAAAGATGCACCTGCATAACCTTACCAAAAAGAAAGCTTTCTGCACTTCTCAAAATAATTGAATTTTGTTTAATTATTTTCAGTTTTTTGTCACTTGGAAGAAATTTCAAAACTTAATGTGATTATAATAAACCTTGAAAATTAGAGCAATCTTTTCAGTGGATGATACCGTGTTAATATCAAGTTTTAAAAAAAAAAAAAAAAATCTGTGATTGAGACTAAGTTAATTTTTGTTCTGCTTTAAGATGAAATTTAAGAAATTATTTTATTTAAGATCCATTTTTTATTGAAGCATATTTTTTTTATTTTTTTTTTCATGAAAATGTTGAGGTGATGGAGGAATTGTATACAAACAGTAAAGTTGTAACCAATGCTCAAATCTATGCAAATTTAAAAAAAAAAAAAATTTCCTTTATTTTGCAGCTCACCTCCACCTCCTCCTAGGCGACGTTCTCCACCTAGACGGCGTACCAGGTCACGGTCACCTGGTCGTAGACGGCGATACAGTCGTTCTAGCTCTAGTTCCTCAAGATAAAAGAAATTGGTCACAAAAACAGTAAAACATACCTCTCTTGAAAGAGCCATTGTGCCAGAAAAGACAAACTATTCAGATGATAAATTCATTTGTGAGAAAACATTCTCTTTCATCATCAATATGTAAGTTGAAAAGAAGGAGGCAAAAAGTATTACATCAAAAGATAACAATGGAATAATATAAAAGAGCAAAAACTGAGAGAAAACATCAGCAAAAAATATCAGAAGGGATTGGGTTTTGAAATAACTAAATAAAACAGTAAATAACTCTGCATCAATTTTGCAAAAGTACTTTTTTGGCATTAAAACAAAAGGAGTAGGTGGGGGTTAACCCCTCTTTGGTTATAATGGAGTCAGTTCTACTCTCCCTTTTACCAGGGTGAGCACCCATTTAATAATTTTCATTCTTTCTTCATTATAAAAATCCATTTCATAATTTCATTTTTTTTTTTTTATATATATTATTTTATTTAGGTTTCTGGTCAAAATTTTTATATGCACATAACAAGAATTCATTAAGATTTAAGTTTTTCTTTAAAATTTCATTTCAAACTGCATCTTCAGATGTAATATTTTATTTTTGCTATAAATTCAATTAATGAATTAGTGTCTTCACCTCTCTTTTCTGACTGAATGGTTGACTATTCCTATTGTGAAAAGTTTCTATATTTGATAACTTAAGTGATTTGTCAATATTTACTAGGGCAATCAATATTGAATTTGGGCAGATACAACGCACAACTTAAAATTTCTGATAACAAAATGCAGTTTTACTAATTTTTGTATGCTTTAGTAAAAATTGTTTTTAAAAAATACTTAATTCTTATTCTGAGTGAATTGATAATTTTTGCCTTATTTATATTAAAAAGAACCTTTTTCTTAAGGATAGTTTCCTTTTCATCCATTTTGTTCTTGTAAGTTTTAATTGCCTGTAAAAGTGAGCTTTTTAGGCCTTGTACAAAAAAAAATGTGAAACATTCACAGGGATACAATTCATTTTGAAGTTGTTAATACTACAAATCAAAGTAAATTTAGTACATTTTTTATACTTAGCATCTTAATAGGAATTATGAACACTTCTATTTCAGTATCACATACAGTGATTACTAAAAAAAAAAAAAAAAGTTAATTTCTTAATTCATAAGACAGTTTTTATATTTTCATGAGTAATGCTTGGCTATCTTTCTAAAAGGCTAAATTTTCTATCAATTCTGATATTTTCAAAGGTTTGTTTTTTTTTTTTTAAATTTTATGCACATGACTTGCTGCTGTAACAAAGCAGTCATGGGTAAAATTATTTTTAAAACCATTTTATTAAACATGTACCTATTCTTTTCCTAATCAAGTACATTTTACCTAATGTGTTTATTGATTAAAAACAACTTTCTATAGTATGAAATGTCAAGCTTTACTCTGAGGACATGTACCTTTTTTTTTTTTTTTTTTTATTATATCTCTCTCCAGTACTGATGATTTTGCTGATTCTTTCAATCATTTTAACTTCTATTAGAGACTGGTGCCCTTCACACATATCAGATAGATACAGACTTGACATGATACAAGGATGAAGATAAGGTCTGTGAGAATCCAAACACCTGATAATTACTCTGCAAATAGATCATTTCACCCCATGCAAGGGGGTTACCGAGTATGAGAGAGGGGGGGCATTAAGGGGAGATGGCAGGAGATAATGATTGACATTGGATTTGGATTTTTGAAGATCAAACTTGACCTGAAAGCAAGAAGCCAAAAGAGTGTTCCAGAAGGGAGAAGTGCAAGAGGAAAAAAAAAGTTATAGAACTTATGGTTACATCTAGCCATTTCTTGTGTAAAATGATGAGACCTTGTCACCAATCTGGTACATAACCCTAAAACTTTTGTTTCTATTAATGGTTAATAAAGAATGAAGTTGATTATAACTCTAGGGAAATGCAATGGATGTGATTTGTAAGGGAAAGAAAATGCATTTCCTCTTAGACTTTGCTAGAATAGGTGGTCCAAAATGTGAAAGAGAATTGTGGAACTGAAATAATATGATCAGCCAATTCTTACATTCTGACTGTATTCATCAAATTATAAAATATACTTTTTGTATACTTAAATGGAATCTGATTTTTATATGCCTGGGTTCATTAACACATTTATTGATGTAAGGATTTTATATGTTCGGTCTATGGTATCCTCAGTGACCTTATGTAGAACCACATTTCTGTTGCTTCTTAATCTGAAGATTTGTCTAGCATTCACTGCTATATAAGGTGACTGATATGTAACAGTTCAGTATTTTTATTTTGAACAATTTTTCCATTTCTTAATACTCTACATCCTAATGTTACATCTACACATTCAATGAAAACAAAACAATATAAGAAAAAAATGGAACCATTCCACAATTTATTTTTCTTTTTGGTGATGCTAAAGGAATAGTGAAACATTATAAAGTTTTTCCTTGTTTTATTTAATCATTTTGTTAGATTTAATCCATATTCTCATATCACTGCTGTGTGTTTAATTCGAGGATTAAACTGAAAATAATTTATTTTGGAAGCAAATTGTGACAGGTGATGGTGATTCTATTTAATGACATTAGAATTGTCTCTGCCTGGAAATCCTTCAAGAGAAGCAAATTAATTTGACCAAGTAATGCTTCAACATACAACAAAAGAGGATATAATCCTTGAGGATAAAAATTGGCAAAATGTTGCTTTACCCATTGTACTTTCATGTCATTTGTTTTTACAAATTTCTCTTTAGGGAGGGATCAATTCTCTGGAAGGCTGCATAATTATTTTAAAGTTCTGATTGGAAATAAAAATGAAGTTGCTTAAAATATGGGAGAAGACTAGAACAACATGATGGCCAATGAAGTTACTAGAGTTGATCACCTTTTGGGTTAACCTGATATATTTACTAGCATCTTAAATGTTTTCTGGGCCACATTGGAACTCATCTCAACTTCTCGGCTGCATTTTGTAATTTTTACCCACTTCAACTAGCAATTTTATTTTGAAAGGAACTGATAAAAATTTAAATTATATTAGAATAGGATTTGGTCTTTACTTAAAACCAAGAATTTAAAACAGAAATATCACAATTAACAAAAAATATACACTGATTAAGATCTATATGAAAAACAAGAGCTAATAGAAATATGCATTAAAAAGAAAAAACTGTCAAAATTCCTACAATTATAGCATCCCAGTTCTTTATAAACAGGAGACAAATGCATTAACTATATGAAGATACAATGTAGCTTTTTACAGCTCAGATCCAAATACAACAATAGAAATTTTCTAAACCTTTAGTTAAAAAAGAAAAGAAAAAAGTATTTAATGAATTGTGGAAGCACTGCATTCATTTCAATATTTTTTAATGATGGAAATAGAATTTTAAACATGGAGAATAATTTAAAAGCAGTTTTGCTTTTTTATATATATATATATATATATATATATATATATATATAATTATTGCAGCAAAGTGATAAATCTGATTTAATTACCTTTCAATCCACTGAAATCACTTTCCAGAAAATAAAGATTACAGTGACAAGTTAGGAATTTTGGACACACTCACCAATTGTAAGCACTAAGTGTATTGAAAAAAAACTACACTACATATTTATAAATCTTGCAAGTTAGCTGATAACCATTTTGATATATTGTCCAATCTATTTCTTGACACAATTTGGAGTGGAGTAAGTTTTCAAAAGGTTATTTGATATTAAATTATTTGTAAACTTCATTTAATTCTATTGTGTTCTGGTTACAACCCATCGAACTTTGTGGTACTTTGCTAAGGCAGAATAGAATGTAGAAAAAGTCCAGAGTTGTTATTTTATCACTTATTTAAAAGACAACTTTTAAGGAAAAAAAAAATGTATGTTGAAAGAGCCGTTGTCAAAATTCAACCCTTTTCAGCAGGTCTGAGTAAATGGTTACTTAACAAGAGAGCAATTGGTTCCTTGAGAAAAAAAAAAAAAAAAAGACCTGGTTATGATGAGGTTCAATTCAAATTAAACAATAATATTAAGTGTGGTTACCAAGTGAGACATTACCGACCTCTACTTGGAGGTGAAATTTGAAACTGGATGAATAATTTGCTGTGCTATTTCATATTTTGTGAAATGATTTCAGTTTCAGGAAGATTTAAACAAAGGTAAGAGGAAATGGGTTCATGTTAGAAAAAAAAAACAAAAAAAAAACTAATCTTTTTTTTAAATATATATAGACTCACCTTTAAAATAAACCTTTTCCATTTATTTTAATAAAAGAACGTTTCAAGAATAAAGTTTTGATACAAAATATTTAATTTCTGCATAAATGCTGTTATTTTTATAAGATAAAGTGCTTTTTTTTTTTTTTTACATATTAATATCAAACAAATTTCAAATTAAATACATACTGAAATATTTACAATATTAGATCTTGTTTCACAGAATTTTTTTTTTTTTTCAAGAACCGGAAAGAGAAAAACTAGTATTTAACAATAATTGAAAAATGTAAATATTTAATAGGAGTACAATTCATTTTCCATTATAAAGATTAAGAGTATAAGTTTATGTAATTAATGCAGATTTGGTTAATTGGCTCCGTTACTCTAAGAAAATATATTCTTACTTGCTTATACTTAATGATGGTGGGACAAGAAAAAGAAAGTATGTGGAAAAATATTTAAGACATTAAACAAATCTGTTCATGATAGCTTAATCATATCACCAGACCTACACAATTAGGAATAAGCAATAAAAATACCGACAATGTATACCATTTGTATTGGTTGAATGGAACATCTTGGCTTAAGAGAGTTTGAAAGTTAGAATGACAGTGCATGCATATCTAGAAAAGATTTTTTTTTTTTGTTCTGAATCATTTTAAATAAGAGCTAAAAATTGTGCTAAGTTTTAGAACATTAATACTAATTTTCTTAACATTTATCTAGAACCTGGTTTAGTCTTCTCCAGACATGTCTAAAATAGTAAAGAAACTCATGGGACTGATAATGAATTTTATTTTTTTTTCTATAAATTTGAACTAATGTGCCCTTTTTATAAAATTACAATTGTCTTCATGTTATTTATATTGAAAGGTTAATGATCTTTAATCAAGTGTTTGTAGTATTGAAACCATGTTAAGAGAGAATACAAATAAATTCTTGAAAATCAAAACATGAAATCATTTTCTCCTTTGACTACACTAATGTTTTCAAAAGTAAACTGTAGAAAATTTTACTGGGGCAGGGTCTTTGTATTTATTTGGCTTTTTAAAAATTTTCCAGTTTACAATTGGATCTATTTTTTCTCCTTTTAATTTTCACACATGGTTGGCTAGTCTACTTGGAATTCTACTAGACTAGCCAACCTTACAACAATCATAGTAATATCTGCAACATTTGTCAACAAGAAAAGTTAGCTATAATATTCCCAGACCAAAAAAAAAAAAAAAAAAAAACTTTTGAAGGAGAAATTGGAAATTATGACCTTTTGCATACATACTAAAAAGTTCCTTTTCATTTCATATGAACTGGGATGAAAAAAAAGTATGTTTATTTCATTTACCCCCCTACCCCCCCCCCAATACATTTCCAATACACTTGCTTTCCTTCTACCACATCTCATGTTATGCACTTATTTCAAAATAAATAATATAGCATTCATTAAATTTAAAAAAAAAAAAAAAAAAAAAAAAAATTAAGCATTAGGAAATCAGTTGACCAAAATTACCTGAAGATACCAAAAGGTTGAATCCAAGGTAGCAAAATTGGTTGTTTTTATTTCATGTGTATCGAGCACTTAATACTACTGTTTCTTGCTCTAATTCAACTCTGACCATTAACACTTTTTTTTTTTTAATCATATATATTCCAAACGATGATCAATAATATTGAAAATATATTTGAATGGAATATGGATGATTTATTAATAAACAAATGAAATTAATCACTTAAATTTATTGGATTATCCTACTTACCAAACGACCTTTGACCTCTATTATAATACACTTATTACATTACAGGATTCAAACATTGTTTTTATTATATATAAATGAGATCCCTAACCAGTTGCAAATAGATCCACATTGCTGTCTGATGCTTTCATGGAAAGAAAACAAAATAGTGATGAATAGTCTAAACTTTCATTATTATTTTAATTTACAGGATCACATCTAGTTTTTTTATTTTTTTGTTTGTTTTAGCTCCAAATAGAAAAATTCATAAAAAGCAAAAGTTCGGTATTAACAATACGTAATAAAATTATTTCAACCATTGCTGCATAGCAAGGAATAAGATAAAAATGAATAAACACAAGTTGGATTTAAAAAATGAAATTATTGATTACTGGAAAACTTCCTGAAAATATCAAATAAAGACAAAAGAAAATTGGCAGGCAAATTGTTGGGCTTTTTCCATTAACATTTCTTTAATTTCTTTAATATGTATGCTTTGTAATGTGTGTGTGTGTGTGTGTGTGTGTGTGTGTGTGTGTGTGTGTGTGTATATATATATATAATTGTAAGTGTATACATACAAAAATAATTGATTACTTAGAAACCAGTGTAAATTAGTAGACATAACTATGGAAAGACATGCGACTGACCAATCACAGTTAAAAACAGTCACACAGCAAAGTTTCAACATTTTAATTTTGTTTTTATGTTTTTGTTTTTTTTTTCTTTTTTTCTTAAAGCTTTCTTCTTGAAACTGTCAGATTTCTTTATATTTTTAGGGAGAAAAAAAATGAGAAAGTAAAGTGGTGGTGGGCGGGAAAAAAAGAAGCAAACCTCCCAATCCATTCCCCCAAAACAAAGAAATAAAGTGTAGTCATAATAAGAGTGTAGTTGTTGGTAGTAGTGATAGTTGAGTACACAACCTCACAAGACTTTCAGTTGAGGTGGGAGGGAGCAGAGGAATGATTGAACAGAAAAAAAAAAAAAAAAAATAATTAAAGAACTAAGAGCTGCGGTAAGAGTAAAAAAAAAAAAAAAATAAAATAATGAACAGGGCAATATATGTGGGCAGAGATTAAAAAGAAAATGGAGGAAAGGATGAACGAGGGAAAAAAAAAAAAAAAAACCAGAAGAAATTATGATAAAAGATTAAAAAAGGGGGCAGAGGGAGTTCAGGGAGTCCGAGATCTGTAAAGGAGGTTGAAGATAAACATGGATTTATATATTTAAAAAAAAAAAAAATAAAAAAATAGTGAAGGTGGTGATGAAAAGTGGATGAGCTTAAAGGGGACTAAAGAGAAAAGGGAGTCTTGTAACTGGCTCCTAAAATGTCACAATTTTAGATGGGGATAAGCCAAAAAAAAAAAAAAAAAAAAAAAAAAAAATTACAACTCCCACCCCCATTTTCTAAAAGGGAGTGAAAAGTTAAAAAGGATGTAGAAATCAAAGGCTAACCTGAAAATTTCTACAAGAAAGAAATAAGAGGGAGTTGGAATAGTGAAGACAAAGAGAAAATAATTGCCCCATCCCAATCTCTACAACCGTCCACTCTTTGTTCTTCCTCTGCTACCATTATTAGTGTTATCGTTGTTATTGTCACAAGGTTAGCAATAGCTGACCTTGTCCAGTCCATTCCCAGAAAGATGAGCTTTAGCTTGGCCGGCAATGTGCATGCTGATCACTACGGCTGTTGGATGCAGCTCCTTCTTGATCATCTTCATCTTCCATGTCCAGCACACCTGTGATTCGATATCCCATGTTCATGAGCATCACTTCAAGAGGATCAGCATTCATTCTCCGTTGGTTAGCAAGGGCTGCATCATCAGAGTTATCAATCTCCCTCTCATTCTTTGAGCCATCCTGAATAATTAGAACGACAAATATGCAGTTGATAACAAAGACAGAAAACAGGTTTTAAGTGCAGGAAGTTCATATTACAAGAACATTCTTTTCAAAGTTTAGAAATAAGCAGTAATGAATTGTGAGAAAAAAAAATCTGTAGAACTTGCAAAATTGGGGTTGAATATAAAACAAATTAATATCGATTTTATGATAGTCCCTTAAACATACTTTCAAAGATGTTCTTTTTAAATTTGGGCTTCCCTATATATTTGGTTTTAATGTGATTAAAAGGATTATTTATATTAAAGATTTTAGAAAATTAATTTTTCTGTAAAAATAAAATATAATTATTTTCAATTAAAGAGCAAAAAAAAAAAAAAAAAAAAAAAAATTGTACAAAGAATGTTTTAATAAAAGTTACAAATAAGTGACTGCATCAAAAGAAACACTTGAATCACTCACCCTGCAACATAAAAAAAAAAAACTTGAAATTCTATATATAGTTGTTCAAACTATAAAGCAATACATTTTTGTTGTCTTTGACAATATTGAAAGTATTTAAATTTTTGAAAGGAAAAGACATGTCTCATTAAATAATTTTTATTTTTAATAGGATTTTCTCATAATTATGGACAAGTTTCTTAGTGTCCTTATTAAAGGAACAAAGAAAATTATCATGTTGATGCATATTTATTTTATTCCAGGTACTTGTGACATTAGCACAATGTCATCATCATCAGGATCATGTTTTTTCTAAGACAAAAAATTGTGTTCATTTTTCTAAAACAAGATTGTTGCGTTCATCTGAAAATAAACTTCTCTTATGTGTGAATTGAAAAATGCTAAGGTTATGTACAATTTTAAATTTAATTATGTAGGCACACAGGCAAATGTCAAGGGAGGTAACTAAGTTATAAAAAACAGCTTCAAGGTTGACAGAGGAACTGCTGTGAGCAATGAGTGTTAAGGTTACCATCACTCCTTTCCACCCAGAGGTTGAGTGCTGTCAGAAACAGGTTTCCCTCAACAAGTGTCATCTGGCTACACCTCAGTCCAGCGACCTTTCATGGCCTAGAAGGGCATTCTATCAGGAATTGGTGGAGGGGGTCATGTTAGACTTGCTTTGTGAGTGGTTTGGCGTGTTGGAAGGTGATTTAACAGTAACCCCGAGTTTTGCTTACCTGGCGATTGATCCAGAACATGCTGCCTATCAAAGACAATGCTTTCAGAACAGGCCTATCAAAAATCCCAGATTGTCACTGGTGTGATCATGGTTTAGATAAAACAGCCGAGCACACCTTCCATTGTCTGCTGGTTCACTCATTCTGGGAGCATGTCAGAGAGTTGATAGCTCGTATTGATCCCAAGAATCTTATGTCACCCCTGTTTGTCTGGGGTGAAATTGTTGGTGTTTCCTTATTAGGGGCTCCCACGGCCCTGTATACTTGATAATTGAAACATCTAGTAAGGCTAGAAAGGAGTTCTGGGCTTCAAATTTTTCCTCCACCTAATAGTATGGCGGGAGGGCTAAAGTTTTTAAAAAGGCAAAGTCTGAAGTCTTATAATGACCCGGGGCATGGTAGCTCTTACAGTCACTGTCAGTTTTCCTATGCACACCCCTAATAAGTCCAATTTCCAGTTTATTGCCTGTACATTCCTAATTTGCTTCAACCCTTCTTAGTAACCCTTACTAATTATCCACTTCGATCTGATAATTATCACTACGACAGGTTTCAAAACACCAGCTGACTTCCAGTGCAATGCCAACATGCCATTGATTAAGAGTGCAGGGTAGGCTCATAGTTTAATTATCTTATTCAGAGCCCTCCACAGTGATGTGGAGTGTTCTATTATTCTTGCCTCCAGCACATCCCCAACTGCTTCTTGTGCAAGCTTGCCTTTATGCAGTGACGTCTGGTATAGTCTTAGCACTATAGGCAGGTGATTATCCATGTTTATCTTCATTACTGTATATATTTGGCCTAAGTCACCATCTGTGTCAGCTATCATGTCTCTATTGTCCCTTATAGAAGGGAGGATACTCCCCTTGTGCGCATGTGGGGGGCGCATATCTCCCCCTCCCTAATTATGGAATTCTTATATTATACTATGCACATTCTACCCCCTCCTTCGTAATAGCTGGTATAGACTCCCTCACTTTCTCTTCTTTGTGGGCCCTTATTGTTGTATTAGTAGTGTTAGCTAGCCTTATTGGGATACAACCCATACTGTCATCTTCCACTATGGACTTCATTAGAGCTTGTTCCCCATCCCAAAAACAAGATTCATCCATTTGAGCAACTTGATACATTTTCCTTCCTAATTTCCCAGCTGGAGAAAGCCTCCCACTACAAGTGGTAGCTGTGCACAGGCATATAATAACATACCCAGTAGCTTTTATGGCAGTTTCTCTGCCCTTCTTTCCTCCTAAAGGTATTACTCTTTTTCCCCATCTTTAGCAGTGGAAGTGATCAGTCGAGGCTTATCTATGCTTCATTGCTTTGAAGCCATTCCCTACCCAGTATCATGGATCTACTCAGGGTGGGTTCCACATACATTTGCTGTACTATTCCTAATACCTTTATCTCTCTTCTGTCAGCCTGAAATATTTTCTGCTTTGCAACATTTAGTTCATGTTCCCTAAATCCTAGCTGAAAGTAATCCCTAGCTCTAAAACATTGATGCCCCTGTATCCATTATTCCTTTCCTCCCACTCTTGCCTTACATGTTAAATCAGATTCCTGAGTGAATAAAGTGAATATGCACCTCTCCTGTTCACACTCCTTCCTTAGGTGACCTGACTGTCCACACCCCCAACAAACCATTTGCTTGGGACCTAGGTGAGATCTCTGCCCATTCCTCTACAACAACTACTGCCAGTATGACTACGATTACACTGTTCCTTTCTATTTAGATGTGGTCTCTCTTTCCCTAACGGGCCATCCTATCCCATACATGTGCCTTTGGGAAGACTCAAATCTCTCAAACAGTCTATGACTTCTTTGTGCCAAAGCTTCTGCAAGTGTTTTGGAAGCTACTCTGGCTACATCAGTCCTTACAAATGTATTTCTAATTGCATCCATATTGTACTCAGCTAGTTGTGATTGGACAGCTTCTCTGTACTAATACTGTAAAGGCTATTTTGTTCAAGTTTAACACTATTAACTAATTCAGGCAACGTTTCTCTCTCACCCTGTGCAATTCTAACTCTGGCTGCATCTGCTGTGCTTATAAATTCTGCATATTGGGCTGTTAGCTGCTGCAAGAGATTTGTTCAACTAGCTTCAGGGTTGCCATCTAGGTACATACTTATATATTTGGACATGCTTCCATCAGCATAAGTTGACAATTTCTGTTGACGTTAGATTATGGATTTTGGCTTACTTTTTAAGCACTTCTAGCCTAAAATTCTGAATGCTTTCCCAAAAATATAGTAATTTTTTAACTTACGGCCACCATTCTAGAAATGGAGCCATGGGTAACATCAATATCTACTCAATCCATTATATATATATATATATATATATATATATATATATATATATATATATATATATATATATATATATATATATAAAACACTATAAAAAAAAAAAAAAATTACTATCACTAACAGAAAAGAAATACCACTGAGACAAAGTAGAATGAGAAAAAAAAAAGTCAGTAACCAATATGAGGAATATATATATATATATATATAAAAAATGGCCGGGAAGATTCAGCGTGAGGCAGGAGGGACATTAAAAAAGTCTTACCTCTATTAATTGTTTTGTTTTCTTTTGCTGTATGTATTCATCTCCTTTTTCCTTTCTCTCCTTGATGTGTGCAAAGTTAAAAAAAAATTCACTCCTCCCTTTTTTCTCAACAATCTACTTTTCTTTATTTCCACATTGATTTTCCTTTTTCCTTCCTTTTGAAGTCAATGGTTCACTTTTCTTTTTCTACTACACTTCCACATTGTATTTCTTTCTTTCATTTATCTTTTTTTTTTCTGTTATGGCTACCAGATGTGACAACATTCATAGCAAATTTGTGACAAGTTTAGTGACAACGTTCTCCGATCATCCATCATTCACTGCACCTGTGATGACATCCAACGTTGATTGTATTTGCATATACACTAAACTCACTATGTGCAGAGATTTGTCTTGTTGACTGTGATCGCTTCCAAAAAAAATGAAAACAATTGTATTTCAAGACTCTCTGGTTGGGTAGTAGCAACAATACGGTTTCTCACTTGACTGTGGAATCCTTCCTTCATTTTTGAGAAGTGCACTGCTATCTTCCGGTCACAGAAAAGGGACCCTTACATTCACTGCCTGTCACTTTGGTCCCTGTTGATTCCTTCCTATCTGGCAGCTACTAACTCATTAGTCACCTGCCTGCTTCTCTTACAAAGCTGTACACCTTTCTCTTGATTTCTTCCCTTCCCCTGCTTATATAAATAATGTCTTGGGTCCCACCCACCTATTCATCCACTTGTGTCCAAAAGATTTGAGACTACCCAAAGCAACATGGGTGGTCAAATCTTCAAAGGGCTGCTTTTATGCCTATCTAAAACCATTAATAATAAAATTTTTATATTTCCCAATTCAAAGGCAGTTGTAGACATAAATCCAAGAAACACTGACACTTAAGTTTACTCAAAGATAGACTAGAAACAAAATGCCTATGAAATTCAGAAAACTAACTGGACTTAAAAAGAAATCATCCTCTAATGATGTGAGAAATTGTATTGTTATATACATGTAGGGTTTATATTTGTATCTATAAAATAACACACACATATATATATTACACACACA